>OY292540.1:7560239-7714653 GCA_958496365.1 Subacronicta megacephala | reverse complement strand
CGGCGAGTGCACCGGCGTCGACGGCGACGACCCGTACGACGACAGGCTGCCCGCCTCGCCCCCCACCACCGTCGGCGTACTCGCTGACCCACCGTACATCTGGTAGTTAACAATCAAAACTTTCAAGCCTATGTTTGTGACTTTCGTAACTCATGAGGCCAAATTTACGAATCTTCGTATAGAAACGGTTTAGAATAAAGCTACTCACTGCCATTCGAGAAAATAACGGCGAGAAAATATCTTAAATGCTGGGTGGTAGGACCTCTAGACTTCCCTTACTTCGTAGTCTGTCGCAAAGCACCCAAGCATGTGTTTCGACTTGAGACTTGTGAGATTCTCTGACGGAACAAGTCAAGCCAAAGCCCAGTACAAGATTTCACAGGCCAAAAAATATGCGAAGAACATATACAAAGAAACATACGGGCAGCCTGACGGCAACCGCAGTAATTCAATGACCCGTCAATGCATACAGTTTCCTCATGAGGACATAACAATAGATTTTGCATTGTGTCTACATTATGGCGCTTGACGGGTTAAAATTAACCATTTTACCCACAAGACAGCAGTCACATCTTTTAAAATTGCGATATTCAACTCCACCTAGTTGGTGTGAAAATTATTATTAAAAGGCTAGATACACAATGACACTTACAGGTTGTAGCGGCGGCTTAGCCACGAGCATGGCGTCTGTGGGGGAGTGGTGGGGCGCTGCGGCTCTGAACGACGACATGGGGGGCAGGGGCAGCTCCGCGCCGCCGCCCCCCGCCTCGCCTACCGGCCCGCCCGCTATGCCTGCAACAGATAAGCAAGAGTTAGATCTTCCTACGAACTCTTCAGATAAATTTCTTCGTTTTGTCGCCCACATAGGAATATCAAATAGCTTAGAATAATGCTTCATTGAACAGAAAAGGAAACATAATGAGAGAATCTGATTAATTGTTGACGAGAGAAGACAGCTCTTAAAAGACATACGAGTATACAGACGAGGAAGGATGGTTGGCAACTTGATGCGACACGACAACTTTTTTAAGTAAATTTTAGATGGCAAAATTGAAAGAAAACGAGCAAGGGCAAGACTTAAAAGAAGTTCTATTGAACAAGTGAAGGAAAAAGTGGGAGTACTGTCGTATCAAGAGGTCAAACAGAAGGAGAGAATAGAGAACAGTGGCGATTGCTCCACCGACAAGAGCCGAGCTCTTAAATGAGAGAGAGGGAATCATTCTAATGGTGAAAGAATTATTACACACATGGGCAGGTGGCGTTCAACCAATCAGCGCGCGAGGTGCGTTCCGTCGCGTGACATTTCAGATTTTGACGGTTTCGCCTCGATAGATTATAATCTACCGAAAAATAATGAGTTAAATTGTAACCAGTACATTGAGTTCACAATCTATCAACAGTTAACAATCTCGCGAGATATATTATAAATCGAACGGTACTTATTTACAATTTTACGGTACGGTATTGTCCTAACTTTAAGACAGCATTTTCCTCAATTTATTTGGAGACGATTATAAATTGTGAAGTTAGGTAGACACCGTAGAATGCGCTGAGCTGCGCAGGTGTACATATCACAGACGTGATATTTACACCTCCTGTCCAGCTCAGCCCATTCACCATCCATGTAGTAAAGTCAACAAAAGAGTTAGATATATAGGCAGATAACCAATGTGTTTTGACAAAGTTTGTATACGCTAATATCACGCAATACGTGCCTTCATATGACACGCTTTGACGTATAATTATTGATAAAAAAGCTATATCAAGACGGATGTTCGGTAGCTGCCTGTATAACATATCATAACATACCATCACGCCTGAATTCCCCAAGGGGTTAGGCAGAGGTGTATTAATGTACACCCACATTTCGCCGGTATGTTTAGGTCCCATGTAATAGGGGGCGAGCCTATTGCCATTAACCGGGCACAAATCTAGACTCCGAGCTGGGAATTTCATGAATAACCCAATAACACTTTGCCTGGGGAGCGAACCCAGAACCTCCAGCGTAGCAGTAGCGACCACTAGACTAACGAGGCAGGCTGCCTGTATACCTAACTCTTCTGTCGACTGTACGCCTGGTGGTATCAAAGTGGACGGTATTCAAGTACGTACCGGGCGAGGTCGCGTACGGGTCGTGTTGGTAGGCCGGCGGGGGCTGGTAGTACGGCGCAGCCCACTCGCCGCCCGCGTAGTACGCCTCCTGGTAGGGGGCCCCCGCGCCCGCACCCTTCGGGGACGCGTACCGGCTCGGCGAGTCGTGACCGAACTCATCGCTGCCATACTGTGGAAGAGAGAACAAGTTATACATTAAAAAGAGTTCAAAGTTTGCTCATCATGAGGAGTTAAATAGTGTTCTAAGTTCTTTTTTTAAAAGCTAGCAATGTGTGTCGCACATTACTTGTATTCTCGTTAACCCCTCGTGTAAAGCTAAAATGCTTGTAACACGAGTGGGTTCACGTCGGAAGTGCAATGGGTGAGTTTCGAACCGCCAATCGGCTACCGCCGCTACAAACAAAGATTCAAAATTGTATGATGTCAACGGACATTTATGATATAAATAAGAGGATTTAAAACAATATTAATCGGTATAGACTGTATTTTCCAAAGAGTTTGGGCAAAACCCTTTGGGGAATGCAGTCTGCCAAACCGTTTGGTCCTATGTAATAGGGGGCAGGTTATTGTCATAAAAGTTAATCAATCCACAAAAAAAAATACGGATTGTGCAAAAATGTTGATAGTTGTCGGTAAAATAACCAAGAAAACTAAATGTTTTCGACCCCAACTGTCTTAGCATTGAGTTTTTTTTTTCATTAAAATGACCACGGCACATCCGTTTAAATCATCAGAACTATAAGTACCTACCTTTTCTGAATTAGATCAAAATATTTATTACAGACATCGGACTTTTAATCTTGAATCTTCTATCGTAATCAGATAATGATTTCATCATCATTAATCCATTACATCGTCCCACTGCTGGGCACGGGCCTCCTCTCATAACGAGAGGGATTAGGCTACAGTCCAAATCATGATTTAGTGTCACTGAATCCTTATCAGACGTTCATAGAAAAAAAAATCTACCGCAAATAATACCTAACATCGAATTATTTATGAAATGCGGACGGCGCAGACGTCTGTCTATTACTAACCTGCGGATTTAAACATTTAAATATTTATCAGTTTCTACAATTTGACAGTTTGAAAGGTGTGCATAATTCAGATGGGAATTTTTAACAGTGTGTACTGAAAATTTATGAGGATAAGAATGTCCTGATATACATTATAATGTCGTCAACCCAGTAGACAGATGTTGAGACGGGTTCATAAAAACAATTTTTACATTTTTTGTATTATGTAGGTAGCGTCAACAACAGACATATCTAAACTTAATATTATAAAGAGACAAGATTTGTTTGTTTGTTTGCTCTGAAACTACTGAACCGATTTTAAAAATTCTTTCACCAATAGAAAGCTACATTATTCCTGGGTGACATAGGCTATATATTATCCCGTAAAATTACAAGAAACGTATATTCCACGCGGGCAAAACCGCGGGCGGAAAGCTATTATATAAGATACATACGGACGCGCCACGTGAGAACATTTAAGTATCAATATAATAATGTAACTGGCTGTTATCTGTACATAACTGATATTTAGGAAAAAATAATGTAGAGCAATAGAAGCCAAAAAATATCTTTAATATATTTGTTTATATGTATGTTTGTATGCGCATTACGCAAAACAACTGCACAGAATTGGATGCGGTATTCACAGTATTGCTAGAGGTCAAATTTAAAATATCTGGTCCATGTTTTATCTTGATACGCTGCCTAGTAGCCAAGTTAACATAAGCACGCCTGTATTCCCCGAAGGGTTAGGCAGAGGTGCACTAATGTACATTCACGCTTCGCTGGTACGTTTAGAACTTTAGGTCCCATGTAATAGGGGGCGAGCATATTGCCATTAACCGGGCCCAAATCCAGACTCCGAGCTGCTACTCAGAATTTCATAGAAAATCTCAATAACACTGTTCGACCTGGCAATTGAACGCAGGACCTTTAGCGTAGCAGTCGTGCTTAGGACTACTAGACTAACGAGGCAGTCGTTTTATACGTATATCCTTCTCTAATATGTCTTAGATTGCTAAACACACCACCTATTAGGTCCGAGGTCACTCACTGCTATTGTGAAACCGCTTTAGTAAAACATTAACAGCACTTAGTCACAAATTGTATCCAAAAATAATTCATTATGAGTAATTCTAGTTTTAAGAAGTGGTTCTATATTGGGAGTTGGTTTACTTGTTTATACTGGCTTATAATAAATTTGTATTGTATTTGTAAGACACGGATTTTCCTTCCAACAGTTTTTTTTTATGGGATAACTCGGCAAACGAGCAGGCGAGCTACCTGATAGCATGTAGTCATTGCCGTCGATGGACATCTGCAAAACCAAAGGAGTTGCAGATGCGTTGCCGCGTTTATTTAAGGAAAAGGCAAGGAGAAAAGGTATAGGTAAGGAGAAAAGGAAAAGGCAAGGAGAAAAGGAATATGTAAGGACAAAATGAAAAGGCAAGGAGAAAAGGAATAGGTAAGGACAAAATGAAAAGGCAAGGAGAAAAGGAATAGGTAAGGAGAAAAGGAAAATACAAGGAGAAAAGGAATAGGTAAGGACAAAATGAAAAGGCAAGGAGAAAAGGAATAGGTAAGGAGAAAAGGAAAATACAAGGAGAAAAGGAATAGGTAAGGACAAAATGAAAAGGCAAGGAGAAAAGGAATAGGTAACGAGAAAGGGAAAAGGCAAGGAGAAAAGGAAGGGGACGGAGAGAGGAATTGGGCCAATCAATACGTTGTATTCCATGTACATTTAATACAAAATGTTTTTAACACCTGGCAACACAGCGGTCTATCTTCTAATTGTGGGCGCACACCATATAGGTTCTGACCAACAATAGTAAACGCAAGTGTGCGCCATATCTGTAGCGTTGCGACAGATGAGAAAGCTTTGGTAATTGCGATTATTGTCCGCGGTCGAGCGTGTGCGGCCAGCGCGGACTGAGAAGGGAAAATTTCGAGATTGATATGCACAATGGTGGATGCCGCTGACCGTAGGTAACACGCCTGTATTCCCCGAAGGGTTAGGCAAAGGTGTACTAATGCACACCAACATTTCGCCGGTATGTTTAGGTGTCATGTAATAGGGGATGAGCCTATTGCCATTAACCGAGGACAAATCCCTCCGAGCTGCTACTGAGAATTTCATAGAAAAACCCAATAACACTGCTCGATTTGGGGATCGAACTCAGGACCTCTAGCGTAGCAGTCGGGATTAGGACAAATAGACTAATGAGGCAGTCTACCCTTAACTAGTCAAACTATCTAGTCTGATGTTAATTTAAAGAGCTAATTTGAAAAGAAAGCAGGATATTACCAAGTCTAATTTATGCTTTTTGGCTTAAGCCTTAACTTCACTGACGGACATAAGTTTTGCATTGATTGTATGTGTTCTTTGCCGCCAAGGAATGTCGAAACTCCCGTGTGTACGAAGTAGCTATCAAATCAAATGTTTTTATTTCAAATAAGCTTTTAAGAGCGTTTATGAAACGTTATTGACTCTAGTTGCACAGTCCCAAAAAGTTGATCCTATGGAGAAGAATCCGGCAAGAAACTCCATGGACAGTCTATGCGAGGCACCCTTGCGGTTGTAGTAGGTAGGTCCATCTTTGGGCAGCGTTTCCACCAGAGATGTGGTGGCGGTGTGCGAAGGATCCATCAATAGGCTACGGGTCCACCAGAAAAAAATTAAGCCTAGTAATGGATTTTTTACACTGGTGAGTTCGTTTTTGCTATTATTTATTGCCGCTGACCTTCCATGTGGCAACATGATTATGAAGAGTTGTAGCCAGTGACATTACTGTTCAAATGAGACTGAACAACTGAGGTGTCAAGATGACAACGTGCGAGTGATACCACTGGTGATGCTGACGTCTATAGGCGGAGGTTGTCGCTTACCATCAAGGTTAGGGGCGGCAGTATATCAACGCGCGGGTAATACCACTGGTCTTGATGGCATCTATAGTCTGTGGTGAATGCTTGACGGGTTTGGAAAGTAGACAACCCTGATGTTAAGAGACCCAACAAAATTCAATAACAACATACCATCACGCCTGTATTCCCCTAATGGTTAGGCAGAAGTGTAGTTAATGTTCACCACCAGTTCGCCGCTATGTTAAGGTCCCATGTAATGGAGGGCGTGCCTATTGCCATGGGCACATATCCAAAGTCCGAGCTGCTGCTGAGAATTTCATAGAAAAACTCAATAACATTTTGCTCGACTTGCAACCACTAGAATAATGAGGCACTTTCTGCAAAATTGTATGCACCATTTTGAAAAGGAAATAATTACAGTCGCCAAAATAGTAATTGTAACACTTAATGCACTATTAATGTTTGTATTCGAACAGCTGGTTTCACCTCTTTGTCCACTATCTGCTCCATAACGGTGGTACCATAATCCACCACCATAATCGTCTCTACCACAATGGAAGTCGCAAGTGCGCGCTGGACCATATTAGCGGCATTGCGAGATGTCGAAAGCTCGTTTGTAATTGCGATTATTGTGCGCACAGTCGCGTGTGTGAGCGTGTAGTATTTGTGACAAAAAAACACCAACTCTTTTTAAGGATCTCAAAGGAAGGGGAATGTTTTTTTAACCTTTTGAACGCCAGAGTATAAACGTATCGGCGTACCCCTGACGCCAGGGCACTTTTTCTGTCAAATTACACAAGGTAGTGAAAACACACTAAAGTAATGATTAAATTATTTATTTCATAATATGGTGCGACGTATATTTTGTCATATATTTGTGACGTTGGCGTTCAGGGTAAGATTTCGTTTGTCAAATATATGTGACACTGGCGTTCAAAAGGTTAAAGATTCTGTTACTAATTAATGTTCCGTTGTTGGTACGAAGATCTTCTAACAATGAGAAGGATTAGTCCCTATGAAATTTCGAAGATTAAAGTTACGAAAACTATGAAAAAATTTGTTTAGTAGAAGCCTAGAATACTTATAAATATGATTTGAATTTAAATTGTAATATGAATTTGGGCACCAAATTAATTTTGGTTTTTCGCAAATTGTACGCACGGATACACATAAAGCTATACTAAACCAGTATAGGCTGGTCTTGAATTGTGCAGAAAACCTTGAAAATGGGAGGTCAGTCTAAACTGGTTTTGTATAGCTTGATGTGTAGACGTGTGTACGCCTTTAATTTAACATTAACTCTATTGAACATTGTCTTTAACATCTATACTCCATTTGGTTAGGTACTTAACTAAAGGTAAACAAATCATAAAAAAGGTTCTTTTATAGGGTCATTTTTCATTTCGAAATAAAACATCGCCAAAATAAATTATTCAATAACTCAAAATCACATTCTCCTTTTATACTAGCATATCTTACTACTTTGCTTAATATTAAATAGTTACTATTATTCTTAAGCTTGCAAACAATTAATTAAATCAAAATTTATAATTATGTCAAAAAGTATTGCAATGTGCCTACTAAAACGAATCTAAAAATACAGATATTCAAAACATTTTTCTGCGTAGTAGACTTTAGATAACTCGAAAAAATTGAGAAGTAGTACTGCGAGGAAGCGGAGCGAAATAATTAACCGATATTATACTTAGTCGGGTAACCAGACGCCATACGTAACAGTTTGTATTTACTTTACTTTCGTTCGTTTTTGTGTTTCTTTTGCCGCAAATGGTGTTAGATAGTTATTGTTCTGTTTGTTCGTTGGTTTTATTGATTGTTGGTTGTATTGTTATTAATTTCACTCCCAATTCATAAGATACCATTGTAACAAAAGGTTGAACAGCTCTGAACGCCGCCATTTTTATTGTTTACCTTTAGTTAAGTACCTAACCAAATGGAGTATAGTTAATATTCAACTTGTTAGATATCATTAAAATAGCTACGTTTTATTTCTAAATAATAGTATATCAATTGACTAGATGTTTTGAGTTAATAATTATATTTTAAATGAGTATGTCAATTGACTTATCCAGCAGTAACATTTTATAAAATTAAATGTAAGTGAATTGACTACAATCGTAGTTGAGGTGGCGGCCATTCCGAGCTGTCCGACTCACATTCGTATTCCAATCGTTGAACCTTCAACATCTCTGTAATAGTGATTGTCGTGATAAATTGGTGATAAATACATGCAGATAGAAAACGACATTGGTTGCAGTTTAATTGTCTACCTACCTTCTGGATATTTTATAGTTCAGAAGTGGGATTAAAAAAAGGATAAATTCCTTTCACGCCTGCAAGTGGCCGTTTGAAATTTTAAGAAATTTCACTAATATTCATATCATAGACAAAATTATGTCCGATATTGAGGGAGCTGATCAGGATCATCTTGGGCGGTCTATGACTCCTCCGATTTCGGTGAATCATCATCGCCGATCAGGAAAGCGGAGCTTCTCACGAAGGCGTCGCGATTGTGGGAGTGATTCCGAATCATCGTCACACAGACGGCGCCGTGGGAATGAAGCAGCTAAGGATCGCCGTAGCAGAGCCAGTGATCATCCTCGAAAGCAGCGGCGTCAGCACAGGCAGAGGAAGAGGCGCTTATCAACTGTGAGTACATCACCTTCATCTTCTGATAGTGATTATTTTGACAGATCTTCTAAAAATGTTCGTCATGAGACGTCTAGCAAGAAGCGTTCCAAGAGGAAAATGACTAGTCGATGTAACCCTAAAGATTCCGTGTCTAGCATTTCTGCCCAAGATTTGTTAAATTTAATAAAGTCATTGCCTACTTCACAGAATCATTTTTCAATGAATAATAATGCCATTCCTGAATTCGATCCTTCGAATAAAGAACAGACTATTGATGTTTGGATAAATAAAGTAGAGGAATGCTCAAAGTTGTATGGTTGGAGTGAACCACAATTGTTGCATTACTCACTGCCTAAGTTAATGGGGGTAGCAAAGGTGTGGTATCAGGGACTACCTTCTGTTAGTTTTACTTGGCCAGAATGGAAGGAAAAGCTAATTAAAACATTCCCAACCGTTCAGAACTATGCTCAGTTATTACAGGAAATGTTAGATAGGAAAGTTAAATCCAATGAATCATTAGAGACGTATTTTTATCATAAAATGAATTTATTAAATAGATGTGAAATTTACAATAAGAAAGCAATAGACTGTATAATCAATGGTTTGGAGGATAGAAGTATGCGTCTAGGTGCTCAGGCTGCTAATTATACCCAACCCGAACAGTTACTGTCCTATTTAAAAACTGTTAAATCAGAAGATGGTAAATACATTAGTAAATCGTTATTTAAAAAGCGTTTTGACATACAGAATGATAATCACAATAAAACTATAGGGAGTTCAATAAAATGTTTTAATTGCGGTGAAGTAGGGCACCCTAGTTTTAAATGCTCTAAACCACTTCTAACCTGTAACATATGTAGGCGACTTGGACATGAATCTTCTGCTTGTAGGCGGCTCAATAGGAGCACAAATGATAATGCTAACAACAAAACCCGTGACAAGGGGGTATCCGAAGTGAAACTAGCAGGAACTTTAGACAATAAATATGTATTAACTATAAGTGTTAATGGTATGCAAATGACTTGTTATGTTGATCTCGGAAGTCAGTGTACTCTTATGAGGCTAAGTGACTTTGAAACATTGGGTATATCATACACAAACACTGAATTGCCATCGCTGAAAGGGTTTGGAGATTCATACATAAACCCCATAGGCAAAGCAATTGTCAATTTAACGGTCCAAGGGGTGTCTGCACTAACGGAAGTTTTAATTGTACCAAACGAATTACTTAAATATCCAGTATTATTAGGTCACACGTTTACTGAACAGGCCGGCATTATTATAATAAAGACTGATGAACATTTAATTTTACATAAGCAAGTTACTGATAATGACAATGTACCGGATAAGTTGAAATTAATAGTTCGATACGATACAGATGTAATTTCTATGGCTGCTGTACCGATTAAGGTAGACGATAGTAATACTTGTACTGTTTATGTCCGTGGATCTGTACGCGAAGTTAATAAGCATAAATATTATGTAATGCCTGGTGCTTATTCTATCACTAGTGGTTTTGGATGCATCATATTAGTAAACCTAGAACTGGAACCTCTTAGAGTATGCAAGAATATTTTGTTAACCAGAGCTCAAATTATTAAAGACAGAAAAAATTTTGAAGTATATAAAGTAGAGACTGAGGAACCCAATGCTATTATAGATAAAATATTGTTAGGTGACAACTTAAACTCTAACGAAATTTTAAGATTAAAAACTATGTTACAAAAATATAGAGATTGCTTTTCATTTGGACTTGCTGACTTAGGGTTGACAAATTTAACTGAAATGACAATTACTTTAAATGACACGACACCTGTTGTATATAGGCCATATCGTTTGGCACATGTTGAAAAAGAAAAGGTTAAGGGCATGATACAAGAAATGTTAGATAGTGGTATTATCACGGAATCCACTTCATCTTATGCCAGTCCAATTTTACTTGTTCAAAAGAAAACTGGCGACCAGCGCCTATGTGTAGATTATAGAGCATTAAATTCAAAGACTGTTAAAGAACACTATCCATTACCAAGAGTGGAGGATCAAATTGACAGTCTTGGGGGATATGAGTACTTTATTACATTAGATTTGGCGTCAGGGTACTACCAGATTCCAATTGCCCCTTCCTCTCAGGATAAAACAGCGTTTGTAACATCCGATGGACAGTATCAGTTTACTCGAATGCCATTTGGGCTAGCCAATGCACCATCTGTTTTTCAAAAAACTATAAACAAAATGTTAAAGAATGTTAGGAATAGTGAGGCTTTTGCTTTTATGGATGATATAATTATACCATCGCATAGTATTGAACAAGGAATGGAGCGATTGGAAACTGTTCTTAAGTTATTAAAGGACGCCGGTCTAACACTTAAAGTTTCTAAATGTAAATTCTTTTATACAACTATTGATTATCTCGGATTCGAAATTTCGAAGGAAGGCGTTCGGCCTGGTAGTAGGAAAACCGAAGCCGTAGAACTTTACAAAGCACCCAAGAACCAACATGAGGTGCGTCAGTTTATTGGGCTTGCAAGTTTTTTTCGACGATTTGTTAAAGGATTTGCACTTCTAGCCTCTCCTCTTACAAAACTTTTGAAAAAGAATAGTAAATGGGAGTGGGGTCCAGATCAAGATAAAGCATTTTTGTTGTTAAAATCTGAGTTAGTTAAACGCCCAATTTTAGCAATATATAATCATTCGGCTAAAACTCAAGTCCATACTGATGCGTGTAAAACAGGTATAGCAGGGATACTATTGCAGGAAGATGAATCAGGTAGATTGCGAGCTGTAGCGTATTATAGTAGACAGACTAATCTTGAAGAGCAGAAGTATCACTCTTTCGAGCTTGAAACTTTGGCCGTGGTTGCCTCGTTAAATCGATTCCGCGTCTATGTACTAGGTATAAAATTTACTATAGTTACAGACTGTAATGCTTTGCGGACAACTTTGTCTAAAAGAGATATGATACCTAGGATCGCTAGATGGTGGTTGCAATTGCAGGAATATGACTGCAATATCGAATACCGGCCAGGGTCCAGAATGAACCATGTAGATGCCCTCAGCAGAAATGCGATAGAACCAAGTGATGAACTCGAACCTGTATTCGATATTTTAGCAGTCGAAACTGAGGATTGGTTAGCAACCATGCAAAATGTCGATGACGAAATTAAGAAAATCCGAGCAATATTGGAAGATCCAAATGCTAAAAATGTCATGGATGTTTATCAAAATTACAAGATTAAAAATGGAAAGGTTTATAGAGTAATTAATGATCAATTAAAATGGTTGGTACCAAAAGGTGTCCGATGGCAATTACTAAAGAAAAATCATGATGAATTAGGTCATTTTGGTATTGAGAAAACTTTAGATAAATTAAGAGATTTGTATTGGTTTCCTAAAATGAGAAAATTTGTAAAGAAATATGTGCAATCTTGTCTGGAGTGTTCCTACCATAAAACACCCGGCGGAAAGAAGCAAGGCATGCTTCATCCAATTCCAAAAATCGAACAACCTTTTCACACCATCCATTTAGATCATTTAGGGCCGTTTGTGAGGAGTAAATCCAAAAATACGTATATACTCGTTTTAGTAGATGCTTACACTAAATATATTAATTTATACGCCGTTAAAAATACTAAAACTAAGACCACTTTAAAGGTATTAAATAACTACGTCAGCTTGTTTGGTGTGCCAAGTAGGATAATTAGTGATAGAGGCACCTCCTTTACTAGTAGGGGTTTTAAGGAGTATATAAATAAGTTAGGTATACGTCATGTTTTAAACGCAGTAGCAACTCCTAGGGCTAATGGTCAGGTGGAACGATTCAACCGCACAATTTTAGCTTCACTTGCCACCAAAAACCACAATTGCTCTGAAAATGAATGGGACAAACACTTAGAGGAGATACAGTTAGCTTTAAACACAACTATTAATAAAACAACAGGTAAAAGTCCATCGGAAATATTATTTGGTATAAGGGTAAGGACTAAAGGAGATGGCATGGTAGCTTCTTTGTTAGATTGTGATGGGAACGATTTGAAATCATTGAATGAAGTAAGAAATGAAGTAAATTTAAGGGTAACAAAAGATCAGGATAAGCAGAAAGAAATATTTGATCGGAAAAGAAAAGAGGCTATAAAGTATAAAGTAGGTGACTTGGTTAGAATAGAGAGAGAAATAGCAAGCAATAACGGAAAGTCTAAAAAGCTTTTGCCTAAAGTACAGGGTCCATATAGAGTTACTAAAGTTTTAGAAAATGATAGGTATATCGTAGAAGATACTCCTCTAACGCGAAAACATAACAGAAGATACGAAGCGGTTATTTCAATAGATAAAATGTATCCCTGGTTATCATATAACCAGGACTATTTAGATGAAAGTGAAGGGGGATCGGATCAGGAAAATATCGAGTCTGGTAATAATGAGGCTGAACTAGACAATGACAATGATTGTGAAAATAATATTGATTGTGATAAGAATAAATTTGATGAGAATAAATTTGATGAGGAAATTGAGACAAATGTGGAATAGCTAGTTAAGAAGTGATTGAATTTGACTGTATGAATTGAGAAGTATGAGATGAATTTGATTGTATGAATTTGATTGTATGAATTGAGAAGTATGAGATGCACATGAGGCCGAGAAGCCAACTGTGGGAGCATCTGTATACTTATGAGGGTCTAAGAGTATCTTGCATACAAATGAGGCCGAGAAGCCAAACAAAGGAGTATGCTAGATATTTTGGAAACTGTATTTTCACACAAATGAGGCCGATAAGCCAACCAATGAGTGTGAAAATACTTTTTGAACGAATGAAAATGATCTTAGTATTAACTGATTAGATAAATGATGATGTAATATGTATATCTAATAAGAAAGTCACTTTATTTAAGCATTGTATTTATTATTCTGTATTTTGATTTTAGACATAAAATATTATGTAAATTGATGGAACAATTTTTTTAGTATTGTAGATGGCCGAGGCAGACTGATGCATAAGCATTGTGAGATTAAATACGTTCAGGGAATTGTTATGTAATGTCTTTATAATAATTACTATGTACGAGGGGACTCGTAAAGTTCAGAATGGCCGACTGTTAGATATCATTAAAATAGCTACGTTTTATTTCTAAATAATAGTATATCAATTGACTAGATGTTTTGAGTTAATAATTATATTTTAAATGAGTATGTCAATTGACTTATCCAGCAGTAACATTTTATAAAATTAAATGTAAGTGAATTGACTACAATCGTAGTTGAGGTGGCGGCCATTCCGAGCTGTCCGACTCACATTCGTATTCCAATCGTTGAACCTTCAACATCTCTGTAATAGTGATTGTCGTGATAAATTGGTGATAAATACATGCAGATAGAAAACGACATTGGTTGCAGTTTAATTGTCTACCTACCTTCTGGATATTTTATAAACTATAATGTAATTACAACTGATTAAGAAAATAGTCTAAAAAATCGATGTCACCATTTTTACGCAAAAGTTTTAATACTCAGAAGTTGTTTATAAGTTATGGTTGATGTCACAGTCTTACTGCCTTGATCCCAGAATATGGTCATCATCATCATCATCATCATCATCATCATCATCAACCCATATATTGTCCCACTTCTGGGCACGGGTCTGCCCTCAGAATGAGAGGGATTAGGCTACAGTCCGCCACGTTAGCCTACTGCGGGTTGGCAGACTTCACATGCTATCGAGAAAATCTCTCAAGCGCGTGATAATTCAGTATTAATACACACAAGACTTCGAAAAGTCAGAGGTGCGTGCCTTGGATTCGAACTCGAGACCTACATGACAGTCCTATGGTCACATCACAAGGCTATCAATGCACTGCACTGCAGAATGTGTTAATACTTTTTGCAAAAAAAAATATAGTATTTGCCGTCTAAGGTGGATCAATCGGCCTTAAGAGGGGACTCTAGTCTTAGGAATTTGAAAAATAGGTATTTGAAGAAACTATTGCTGTCGCTCTGCACCTCCATAATCTTCCTGTACAGTGCGAAAAGGACAACTGCAGCTTAGGATGATTTTACCTACAAAAAACTTGACCAAAAGACGTTTCGTATTCTGCTGTTTTCTTCTTCAAAAGAATATATAAATTGTTTAGGTCAATCCACCTAAACAATTTATATATCAAAATATAGAGGAAAAGCATGTCTATGCTTCTAATATTTTATTTTTTTGTTAAAAACTTTTCAAATTTGTCTGATAGTCGCCTGAACATGACGGTAAAAACGGTTTTTTTTTCGAGTTTTTGAATTGTCATATTTTCTTGTGAATTTTTTATTTTGAAAAAATGAAATAATAAGGGCCCGTATAAATTACATCTAGATTTTTTGGAAAAATATCATTGCTCTAGGGCCATTATCTACGAAGAAAACAGCAGAATGCGTTTGTAAGGAGAAAGGGTCAATAGAGTACCCTCTTAAGAATACTCCTTGTCAAAACGGCACACAAGTAACTTATGCACATAAAACCATGGTAATTGTCCGTTAACTGTTCTCGATTAATTAACAATGCATCGCCCGGTACAAGAATGTTGGACCGAAGCCACGGAGTCATTAGGGCAAGGGACGTACCTGATACTTTCACATTCCTACATGGGGTGAAGTTAGGGTTGGCAAATAAACTACCAATATATATGACCATTGGACTGCTAAGTCAAACATCTCAACTTCAACTTCAAATCCAGGGCACGCACCTCTGTCTTTTCGAAGTCTTATGCGTATTAATAATTAATTATCACGCGCTAAAACGGTGAAGGAAAACATCGTGAGGAAACCTGCGTGCCTGAGAGATTTTCTTGACGTCGTGACAAGTGTGCCAACCGGCAGTAGGCTGGCGTGGTGGACTATAGCCTAATCCCTCTCGTACTGAGAGGAGACCCGTGCCCAGCAGTGGGACAATGTAAGGGGTTGATGATGATGATGATTTATTTTATACCACTAAGTTGGCCACAAGCATACGGCCCGCCTGACGGTAAGCGATTACCGTAGCTTATGGACGCTTGCAACACCAGGGGTATCACTAACGCGTTACCGACCCTTTTTATCATAGACAAAATTCCGTCCATCTGCCTCATTAGTCTAGGTCCTTGGTTCGATCCCCAGGTACTTTTCACCGGTATGTTTAGGTCCCATGTAATAGGGGGAGCGGCTATTGCAATTAACGGGGCACAAATCCAGACTCCGATTTGCTACAGAGAATTTCATTCAATCAGAATTTCAATTTCAACTGCATCCATGTACATATTTCACAACAGCACTTAATTACACGTCATAATGCACTCGCCAGTCGCCTCTAACATCCGCATAACTAACATAGCTTGTAAAAATAAACCAATTAATTAACGGCGAGACGATGACTCAAACTTAAATCATTGTTCCCACATCGAGAGCTTCCTGCTGCCTCGTACGGGACAAGACACAGGCTGACGCGATCATGAACCCTTATGTCTCTTATCTGCTAGGCAACATTTAGCGCGCGACATGTTGAAAGTTTGTTTAGCAACGTTATGTTTACACATTGATCAGTCGTCGTTATACATGTTGCCAGAGAGACTAGTGTTGATTTCAGCGGTGGTGGTGATAATTTTATCGAAAAATTAATAAAAACATGTTAGTCGGTTAGGATTTACTACAATATTAGTCTCGACTCGACAACATTTGAAACGCGTCACATGCTGAGACTAAAGGCTTGAGAAACAGAGACCAATTTACAAACATGACAAGACCCACGCTTTCTCAAAATGGGGTTTTCTATGGAATTCTCAGTAGCAGCTCGATGATTGGATATGTGTTGCAGAGAACAGCAACAGGCTCGCCCCGTATTAGATAGGACCATCATACAGTATGGGTGCACCTAAGTAGACCATGGTATGTATGTATAAATTTGGGACTTGGGACTTTAGTTCTTTGGGAAGTTTGAGGTATGCGTGTGGTTGCAAAAATCATCGAATTCTTCCAACAAGCTATGCCGATCGCGTCCGCTTATAAACACGCGATCTCTCATGGTTTGTACCATAACATCACTACGTAATTTATTCATAACATGAAATCATTTTAATTTTCAGAACGGGAACAGATTTTGTATGGACTTTACTCTTGCAGGGACTGTTTTATGACTCACTATTATATTGAGATTATCCACATTGTATGTTTGGTTGAGTGCATTGAAATAATTGTTATGTTGACGGAACGATATGATCATATCAACGGTAGTATTTAAAATATAATGTCTGGACAAATAAAGTTTGTTTCGACCTTTCTTTCCAGAGGTCATAATTTATGAAATGTCAGCGCTATCTAGTAACAAAAAATACACAAATGGACTTTTGCACGGTCCCTAAAGATTAAGATACAGAAATAATATCACTTTATTTCCACTCATGCGGCGAAGTGGGACTGTGAAAGTTCTTTTCTGGACAGAGTTATTAGCCGGGTTATATTGGACTCGTGCCTATTAAAAATTGTATTTACCTTTCCTCGCCCCTTATTGGGACTATCAGACTCATATGATGCTTATGAGATTGTACCAGGTCTGACCAAGCATTTGAAACTGCGGTTTTTTTATGGGTTAACTCGGCAAACGAGCAGGCGAACGTCCTGATGGTAAGTAGTCATCGCCGCCCATGGACATCTGCAATATCCAAGGAGTTGCAGATGCGTTGCCGAGCTTATTTAAGGAAAAGGAAGGGGAAGAAGAGACCCATTAATGCTGGCATTTAGACATGGTAGCGCGACACTACTACATGCGTGTTTTAATGAAAATAAATCCAACCTACGAAAATGATCAAAGTTTATCTCCAAAACGCTCCCACCCTAAGGGGCGTGCACATTATACTGACGAAACAAGATGGCGGCTTGTATCACATAACAAAAATCCATTAAGCAATGTCAAAAGTGGCGTCAAAAGAATATTGAATTACTGAACGGTGCCGAACAAAAAATACTGATTTGTAGACAGTTTTGAATAAAGAGATGTTACTTGAATATCGGTATGGAAACTCCTTGTTCGGTTTCGGAGGTCAGATGGCAGATAAATAGTGTTCAAACACATCTGGTTGATTAAAAGCCAGCCATGATAATTAAGGGTCGACTGAAGGATTCAAAAGCACAAAGTATTGTTTCAATTACTACAGGTACTCGTCTGTGGACCGAACAGTGGCATAAGCAACGATTTGCCAATACTACGCAGTGGGTAGATTCGAAAGGCTTTTATTTATGAGTATCGTACCTAAGGACCAATTTGAGGAATTTTCAAGATACTAAGGCTTTAATACGGAACGAAGCCGGATTTGTACGTTAAATTTCAACTAAATTACTCGTCACTGAATTCACATTACCCAGGGAAGATTGTAGCAAAAAAAGTTCGGCTCCTGGCGGACCTTTGCAGACTTGTATATTCACAGTTGCCAATATTGAATTTTAGCTTATATCTCGCACTGCAGGGAAAGGAACTGTTCTCATGATTAGATAGCTGTCTGTCGGTAGTGCTGTCTCACTTTATTGACCTCAATATAACAGAGAGTATATACTATAAAATTTAAAATGTTATTATTTAGTAGAAATTTCCTAAGCGTCTTGGAGTGACCCTTAGATTCACCAAGTTAGATGTGTTTTTGATTAACTTACAATAAACATTTCAAAAGTAACGGTAGGTTTCAATCTCTAAATTTACCGTTAAAAAGGCGCTTTGACAAAAACCACGACAATATTATTTGACATGTTAGTATGTATTTATACACTTGCTGTCTGTTTGTGACCAGTGTAATTGACGGCAACTATATTTAAAACACGTGGGTAGTTGAACGATTATCTAATAGTACTAGAGATAGTACGAGTTGCTTGCGCATGTTTCAGCAATGAGCGACGATGATAGATATGAAAAATGTATAACGATGAGTAATTATATTTTGTGATATTTTGTTGCTCCCAAAAGACTTCCTTAATAAATCCAAGGTCGGATATCTTTTCTTTAAAAAACATAGTTCCCGCGGGTGTGGTACGCCTCGGTGGGAATCGAATCACATCACAATCAAAACAACTTTGGGTTTATTTCATTATTAAAATATTAATGAAACGATATTAATTTCTTGATCTTTAAATTAGACTTTTATAAGACATTTTTTTAAATGTCTTAACACTAGATAGCGCCAGCGTTTCTTATCTGAGGATCTCTGAAAAGAAACACCGAAAAAAAAAACTGAACAGAATCATGTTCTCTTTCAAAATCCAGGTATCAATTTGTATGTGTCACAATATATGGAAATAACTGGAATGCACTTTATAAGAAGAGCAATTGAAGCCTTGAGCTAACCCATCCCAACAGACGGCAAGCATGTCGTGGAGCTTAACCATATTATAGGGCAGGGTATTTATTTGCAATAGACAGTAACGGTTGTAGATGTTTCAACTTACCCCACTTTCTTGACTAGTAGTAGGTGGAGGCTGCAGTCCATGTTCCTCATTGAATCTTCTCCTGGCCCTATGCCTGAGCAAGGCAGAGGCATCAGGCTGTCCAAACTGGAATATATGCTCCTCCTTCCCACTCAAAAACACTTTCTCCGGATTCAACTCATAGTCTTTACCGGTAAAGTCTGTACTAACATACTCCGAACGAACGCCGTCGAGGATCTCCGAAGATAGCCGAAGACTATCCGAAGTTTGGCGAAGGTTCACATCAGAATCACTTCGGTAATTTTCACATATTTGGTTGAATGTATTGAAATATTCGCTGGCTAGGTCAGTCTTTGGTTGGTAGTTGATTTCTGTCATTGGTGGGGGGTCCGCGTGGAGGAAATTGGTCTCCATGTTACTGACGTCATGCCGGAGAGCCATCGCGACGTCATGGAATCATTTGAACTTGAATTTCTTGCATTTGTTTGGACGCATCACTTTTTTTTGGTTGTTTCACTATTTTGTTTTTGGTTTTCACTTAATTTATATTAATCATTTGAACTATAATATACTAATATTTTTTCTTTTTATGGCGCAGTTTTTAAATTAGTGTAGCGTGTTGTTCACTTCGTTTTTTAAACTAAATGAAATTGATATTAGAATAATAGCCATGTCTCTCTAATTTTCATTTCTCTATAAGTTGTTGGGACGTGCGGGCTAATTTTTTTTGAGAAATAAATCATTATTAATAAATTATTTTAATATTTTCACAATTTCTTATCTCACACTCATCTTCAACAGCCAAGAGATTTAAACTCAGTAAACAATCAAATTCAAAATTACTTCCTGGCAAAAAACCAACAATGAAAATTTCAAAACATAAAAAAAAGCAATTTTCGACATGAGTAAATTTTAGCTAATCATCAACACTTGAGATCGACCACCCTAAAGCATCTGACCGCAAAAACACCATAAACAATGAAGACCAAATAAAAAAACACAAAATCATACACGGGTCTACGGTACCATAGAAATGAGCATAACACCTTGCTATAAATCCCCTGGGAAAGGGGCCTAAGACCGAAGGACCAGTCGGTGAAATTTTATTCGGATAAAAGGACCAGGTATTATTATACTTTGCGAAAGGGTTCTAGCACAATTGTCAAATTTTTGACAAGTGCATTGAATGTGTCGGTATGTCAAAGTAGCAAGGTGTGGCCAGGGTATTTGTAGAAGAATTTGTCGCTTCATCGATCACGGAATTGATTGCAAAGCGTGGTGATTTTGGCGCGCTTTACGTGGTTAAGTAACCTATGTAGTAGTCTTATGTATTACGATCATTGTGAAGTGCTTATTATTTTGGTTAAATTTAAGCGAGTTGGGAGTTATTTGTTTAAAATTTGTACCTTATTTTTTTTTAAGAAATATAAATTCAAGCTTTAAATATCGACGCACAGCTAAAGATCCTCAAGAAGAAATCGCTGACTGACAACGTAAATTAAAATCAAATTAACTTGGCGTCTAAGAGACCCTTTTTTATTCTCAGTAACAGTTGCACAACCTAAGGTTTCTTTACAGAAGATGCTGAACTCTGCCTGCCAGATGCGTTATTTTTAGCCAATTATGGCTTTGCGAAAGTATTTCTGGTATGTATACGCCAACACAGTTTTAAGTAGGCTTCGGAGTTCGATATCACGGCCATAGAATGAAAAAAAGAGAGTTTAGCTTTTGGATTGCTAACATTCTATCAATAACAGTTACAGCTGGTCACCTCGAACTCAATCTTGACTTAAATCGTGTTCACATGAAGATAGCGTTATTAGCACATAGTCATAGCTTTAGCAGAATGGCAACTATACCAATAGAGCGGAAACACTGGCTTGATCACGTCCAAAAAATATTTAATATTGGTGCATATTTTATTGCAAATCTAACAAGAAAACTCTTTCTTAGGAACATCCCTATAAAAGGGACAGAAAATAATTAGACCTTTCATACATACACTCACGCCTTTTTCCCACAGGGGTAGGCAGAAACTATGGACTGCCACTTGCTACGACTCTTGCATATCTCTTTCGCTTCTTCCACATTCATACATCTTTTCATACACACGCGCCGGTTGCGAGTACTACGCACCTGACCTTTTTGGAGAACCTCGCCGATAAGATCGGTGTACGTCCTTCTAGGGCGACCTCTCCCGACGCTGCCACTAACATTCGCCTTATAAATTCCATTCGTTAATCGTCTTTCATTAATTCTCTCGACATGCCCAAACCATCTTAGCATATTCCTTTCATAGACCTTTCAATGAATGACATTTACAGGAAAATTATTAGTGACCTACAGAAGTCTACTAAATTCACGTCGAAAATCAGTGGACTAATTTGTCATAACTACACGTGCTTTTCAAGTTTCTTATTAGAAATACAGGCACTGTAATATAACATTTTTGTCAACTAGAGAATTAATAAAACCGTTGTCTATGGTTGTCATGCTACGCCTACAATTCAGTCTAACCTAACCCTTTAGCTGCATCAGGCATGCAACCCTCTCCCACGCGGCGGGTGGTCGCCACCGCGGTCGCGTAACCCGACACCGGCACGATCAGCTGATTCACACTATGTACACGTATGTAACTTGTATGTACATCCTTTTGTGTGCATGAGGTGTCGTGTTGTCGCGAATACGGGCTGATTATGATAGAAGTTTTTTGGTCCTTTTAGGGACATTTTTTTAGTCCTTGGGTCAGTTAATACTGTAGGTAGTTATGTAGGTAATAAAAATAATGACAGACATCTTTAATGACAAGTTGTCATTTAAAGTATTATTAAATGCGGCAATAGGCTTTTAAAAAAATTTGTAGTATCTTGTCAATGGTCGTATTTTCCTTAAACTAAATCTAGCATCACTCATTTTTTAATTAAACAGAACGTGCGTCTCCTAATTTTACTGTGTATTTTTTATTATCACCAGATAACTAATAATAAAACTACATAACAAGTCCATTTGGAAGCAATTATTTACTTCATCGGTTTCCTCATTCATCGCTTCAACCCTCCAGCCCCTTATTACGTCTACACCGTGCGTAACTGTTACGTCATTCGATCGCTCAGAAGCCGGGAATATTGAGAAGTTATATTTATTTATAGCATTGTTACATGTAATCGTTTAAGTTTGTGTGCCGACTATTATTTGACTGACTGAAATATTTACAATTATCTCTAAAAATCGAATATACAATCAAAATTATTTATATGGCTAACAGATAGTTCTTCTTTTTTCTATGAAATTCTCAATAACATTCCGAATTTTGGGATTCTGCTCGGCTAATAGCAATAGAATCACCAACTCTAAAATGGGACCTATTCCTATGCCATAAATGTATTGAGTAAGCATACCGGCGAACTGTGTATTAGTACATTTCTGCCGAACCCTTCAGAGAATACGGGTGTGAGACGTTTTATTTAAAAAATACAAGTAACAGTAAAACACACAACTGTTTTATAAATGCAATAAAAACTGTCGAGCGGGCACCGAACTTCGTCCTTGACCTTCCACATCTGCCACCCGACCACCTGTCATATGGTGCTATGCCACTCACATACCCATCTTGTATTGTTTACTATAAATACAATAGTATGGTTATTTGTGTACAACGCGTGTTAACGTCCAAGTAACATACATTCATGACGCTTGTAATCTCGCTGTAAGCGCAAATGGTGAGCGTAAGGTCCAGAGTTCCTTCTCAGGTTGTGTAGATCGATATTTGGATTTGTGCCCGTTAAAATAGCTGATAATGTTACCTAAGAAAAAGAAATCATAATGCATCACCATTTTTTTATAAAAATCTACAACATTTTACATGCATTATTTTTACTGCTACATTTTTTTATTACCTTTACACTAGTTGACCTGGGAATTTCTGACACCTTTTCTATGTTTATAATTGAATTATTAAAACAAAAGCAAGGGCTGTTTCTACGTGGCGACTATAATCACAGGTTCTTCAGAGTGACGTGGTGCTTTCGCAATGGCTGTGTTACACTGACGTGTCTTTATAAATAAGGGGTGAATTTTTTAGTCTATATATTTATTTTCATAAATTATACAGTAAAAGGTGTATTTCATGATCGTAGCACGTGGTATTCCAGAGCCTACCTACCTTCTGCCTACCCCGTGGGAAAAATAAAGGTGTGAATGTATGTATTACATTCATAAATAAACCATAAAAAGGCATTTATGAAATGTCGGCGTAAAGGTATGTTATAAGGCATTTTGTTACAGACAAAATAGTTCTTTGTGTAAAAAAAATTCTTTTTTATTGAGTGAGCTTTTTAGCTTTTAGAAATCGAATAGTTTAATAATGTTTTAGATTCTAACAAAATCAGTAAAAGATATCACAAACTTGGTACTGCCTCTATTTACCCCCATTGAATAAATGTATTTTCAATCATTACTACATAATTAAGTTAAAAGCTCCCAGTACCCGAATACATAATTAATGTAATAATTGCCCACGCTTAGTACTTATTGAAAGCCCACCTGTTGCTTCGGTACAAAAGCGAACGATTTCACATTGGCCAGTCTGGTCCTTTGCTCCGGACTGTAAGGGTAACATGACTTCAAAAGGAATATGACCTCATTTTGAAATTGGGAGCTGAGTTTTAAAAAGGCCCATCTGTGACTTGACTTATTTCAGGTATTGTCATAGGTAAGACAAGTCTTAATAGTGTCGGTGCAATAATTTCGACGCTAACAGCTTCTAAAATATTGTATAGACGGTCCTTCAAATTTAGTCATTTACCTGCCTACACCGTTACAAGCAAGCATGAATGTCCGACTCGAGACGACACCTGCTCGGACCCGGCGGGGACCGGTCGACGCGGGCGCACCTAACTTTACGATTATTTTGACCTGCTTACACAACATTTTTGGGAGCTTTTCTAAAATCAAATGTACTTTGTTGAGCTTAGTATTTTGTTGCTTTGTGGCCTGCTGTGATAATTATTCGTTAAGTATGTAACGGTTAAGGAAAATATTGCGATGAAACCTCTACGGACTGTTCTTGAATCACACTAAGCTGGCATGGCGGACTATGTAGCCTAATATCTCTCATAAGACGATACCTAGCAGGACAGTATTGGTGTTTTGATAGAGAACTTTGAGCATTGAAAACATTGTCCTGTTTATTTCCTTAGCTAAATTGAAGGCCTGTCAAGGAACGTAATATTGAAGACTTCAACAACTCCATCATCATCATCATCAGTCCGTATTCCTCTTAGAGGTTGGTCTCTTAAATAAACGCAGCACAGTCCGACCTTCAGCTCTTTTCATGCATTCCACCGGCCACCTTCCGCAAATCGTCACTCTACCTGGCTAAACTAAATTGTTATAAATTAATCCGGCAATTTTACCCTTATTATTAAAGAGCATAAGACAAAAGGAAAAGTGTAAGTACTGTTGATTGTAGTCATTTTATTTGTTGTCCACGTGGCATTGCTAGAATTGCTTCTTATATTACAACTGATTATTACACAATGACATCAAACGCTAGTGAATCCGCGGGTTCAACTAATAACAAACTATTTCTATGCCAGTTACTAAAAAATAATCAACCTTCCAAAGCAATATTGTCACAATATCTTTATAAAAAATCACGTCGCTACAATCTATCGAAGTGAGCGGATGTGAAAGCTAACGGAAGTAGTTCCCGGGAGCGTCTCGTGTTACCGGGAATCGAACCCGACACCTCTACGACAGTGCTAACTCACGCCATTACCTACCGATAGACTAATATTTGGATACGCAATTTTTTTGGCGCCCTTGCTTCTATCGTTACGAAAAACACAATAATAACTACTAGTCAACAGGTTGATTTTCAGCATGAGATGATTCAGTTCCTTCCATGAATTTAAGGAGAAAGCAGGTCCAATAGGCATCAAGAATTGATTAATGCCAAGAGTAGAAGAATGCCGTAGCTTATGCTATAAGGTTGAATTCCAGCCTAAGCCAAAAAACCCTCCAAATATTAGTAACACATCTTCAGCAGGTTCAATACAATTTCTTTAATCTCTATTGACCCCAATCAAGATACTATGTTGTATTATCAGCATACATTACTGCCTAGTACATCCGTGGGCAGCTACGTCAGCAAGCGTCGGCGGCGCGCGGTCTGCGCGCGCGCATTAGATACGCGTAATGTTATGCGCAGTAAGCTTGACAGGGAAAACGTGTAGATAGTAATTATGCTAAGTGATGCGTAGTGAGGTCAAAATGCTATCGGACCAGTTGACATATTGTGATTTAAAAAGCCTTTATAATAAGCACTTAATTTTGAAGTAGTATAATTGATTTATCATCGTTACACAAAGCTGAAAATTGTTTTTCGAATAACGCTTCTGCGCTAGATTTATCAATTTTATAGCTACATTGCTACACAAACAAAGTAATCGGTATGAGCTAACTAAAGTGCACTTTGACCATCTTGTAGAAGGTTATATCCTGATGATATCTAGATATACATCTGCCCGGAATGCAGCCCACATTGCCGTCTAGTTACTCCAAAAAGACGACCAAATTCCAGAAACAAGAATTGGTCTTAGACTTTATTTGAACTTTCCATCCCAGCAAGACAAGAGTCGCTCCCATTCAAGCCAAAAAAAGGCAGATGTTCCCAAAATATCCATAGGGAATTGCTGAAATCTCTAAATTATGGAAACCGAGGTTGAAAGTCCCAACGAAGCCGGCTAGCTAGTCCATATGTTTAGTATGTGTGTCTCCGTCGTATGATCGAGTTATTACAGACAGCAAAGAGCGTGTGTTGAATATTTATAACATAGTTTGTGACAACCATATTTGATATCTCGGATCCGATGAGGCCCCGTGGGTTAATATTGGATTATACATATAGTTGAGATTGCAGTTTGGATTGATTAGGAACAGTTCATTGAAGATCTGACTTATTCGTCTGGAAATAGTAGCTACGGCAAATTTTAGGCAAAGTTACTTTTTGAGTCCCAGGTAGTGCAATAGTTTTGGAATTTTATGTTAAGAAATTCTTAGAAGCAGTTTCATGTTTAGATTTGTGCCTTAGGTCGTCTACATTTTTGAAAGTAGAGATCATGGAGTTTCTTGCGGGAGTTTTTTCAAATTTGAAATAAATATATTTGATTATGCCAACTAGTGTAAGATATGATTGCCCTGTAAATAGCCAATATTATAGAATCTGATCTAAGATATAAAAAATGTTAACAACAGCAACACTAGAATGCTGTGCTGTAGAGCTTGTCAAGTACAATACCGTTTTCGTATGTATTTATCGTGTACCAAATACTAACAATCTTAATGACTTTTTTAGTAAATTCGAAAAGGTTCTACGTGAATTAACAACAAAACGCTTTAAAAACATTATCATAGCTGGTGATTTCAATATAGATATGTTGAGGGTAAATAATCAATCTAGAGAGTTTGAATGCTTGCTACTTAACTTCAACCTCAAATTAGCAGTAAAGCAACCGACTCGAATTTCGAGTCATACATGTATCGATAATTTTGCGCATAATTTTAAAAAACCATGTAGGACTGAAGTTTTAGAATTTGCTCTTTCCGATCATACTGCACAACTAATAAAATTCCCTGTAAATAAAGTCTGTGTTATAGAGAAATACCGTGCTATAAGACGTAGCTACAACCAAGAGAACCTGGGTAAGTTTAAGCAGACAATGAGCAAATTTAGTTTTTCAGAAATATATCAAGCTAATGATCCTAATAGAGCTTATGATAAATTTATCGAAACATTTCGATTATTCTATAAATTGCATTTTCCTAAATTGCTTATTACAATTAATATAAAAAAAAATCCTCGTTGGATATCTCGAGGTATTAAAATCTGTAGTAAAAAAAAAAGACAACTTTTATGGATGTATAGGCTAAAACCAAATCAAATAAATAAAACACGCCTTAAAACCTACTCGAAGCTATTTAAAAAAATTATAACTTTGACACAACGTGCGCAAAATAACAATAAAATCAAATCCTCAAAGAACAAATGTAAAACAGCGTGGCAAATAATAAATCAAGCAAAATTTAATCTACCTAAAAACTATATTCATAAAATTAAAATAAATAATGATATAATTACAAATGCCAAACAAATTGCTAATGAATTCAATAATTATTTCATTACTAAAGTACAGCCAGGTCTACCAAATAGTAAAAATACTCCTCTTATATTAAACAATATAAATTCAATCTTCATGGCTCCGTGTGTACCTCAACAGATTCTAAAAATAATAATGTCCTTAAAAAATACAAATAGCGTCGGATATGATGGTATATCTACAAAAGTTTTGAAATCTGTAGCCAACGAAATAAGCAATCATTTAAGTCATATTATTAACTTATCTATAACCGAAGGCGTATTCCCTAATGCACTTAAAATGTCAATAGTAAAACCTTTATTCAAAAAAGAGGATAGAGAGCTCATGAAATATTACAGACCTATCTCGCTTATCCCAACAATATCAAAAATTTTTGAGAAATATATAAGAAATGAACTATATAGCTATTTGGAAACAAATAATATATTATGCAGTGAGCAAAAAGGATTTCGCAAAAATAAATCTATAAATTTGGCAATTTATGACTTTCTAGAAACAGTAATAACAAAAGTAGATAAGAGAATACCTGTGTGTGCTATCTTTTGCGATATGACCCAAGCATTTGACTATGTAAAACATGACATTTTAATTAAAAAACTTGATGCATATGGAGTACGAGGAAATGTTCTGAATTTAATTAAATCATACCTAGATAACAGAAAACAAAAGACTGAAATTTCTAGAATTAATACAGCTACTAAAAGAGAAGAGACGTACCTATCGGAGGAGCGTCACGTAAACTGTGGTGTACCACAAGGTAGCGTACTAGGACCTCTTCTCTTTACAATTTACATAAATGACTTTCCAAAATCAACACCACATCCTATGACACTATTCGCAGATGATAGTACATTGACAATTTCTTGCAATAATAATGACATGACTCAATATAAATATGACATACATAATTCTTTACAATCGATAATACAATGGTTAGATATAAATAATTTAAAAATTAATTTAGATAAAACCAAAATTATGCATTTTAGCCAACGACTGACGACAAATAATTTAAACATAAATATGAATAATAAAACTATTGAAAATGTGATTACAACGAAATTTCTCGGTTTGACAATTGATAATAAGCTTAATTGGAAATCACATATTGAAACTCTCTGCAAAAAAACGAGTAATTCTGCCTATGCTCTGCATTCACTCTCTACAATTGTTAATACCGACACCTTGATGATGGCTTATCATGGTTTAGCTGAGTCACATCTGAGGTACGGTATCATCTTTTGGGGAAATTCAACTGATTTTGAAATGGCATTTAAGGCCCAAAAGAGATGCATTAGATCAATGTTTACGCTAAAAACTATAGAATCTTGTAAACCATACTTCCAAAAACATAAAATACTTACACTTCCTTGTTTGTATATTTTTGAAACTGCAGTGTTTGTTAGGACTAATCCCAAATTTTTTCTTCGATTAGAGGATAATATTTCACGGAATAGACGCGATAACAGCAGACTTTGCTTACACAGTGCTAAAACTACCCTAATTCGCAGGAGTATCTTTTGCATGGCTCCAATTATCTACAATAAACTGCCTAAATGTTGGAAGGAGTTAAATAGCAACATATTCAAGGCTCAGCTAAAACAATTTCTAATTCACAAAGCATATTACAGTGTAACAGATTTCTTAAACGAAAAGATAATGATTGACGCAAAATGTTATAAGTAAGTAATTGTTGTTATAGTTTAATGCAACTGGAATGTATTGACATTATATTCGAATTTAATTTATTACCAAATTGTGATTGACTGAATCTAAATGACTTGACAATGATTGTATGCTCTTATTTTATTAATATTTATTGGTCTAGATATTCATGTTCATTAGGATATTGGAAAAAAAAAAGAAATTATGTTCACAAAAATATTTGTACGCCGTTTGTTATGGCTAAACATGTTCGAACTAAAATTCAAATATTATAATATCTTGCATGCTCTTGTATGTACACACATGTTTAACAAATAAATATGATTTGATTTGATTTGATTTGAAAGATATTTATTGTTCAACTGTGTTAAAGTTTAATTTATAATTTTGGTACAACAACATACTAACTTAACTTAAACATTTAAGCCAATGACAAGGACACCTTCGACCTCATTCGTCTTTCGCACGCTATACTTAACCTATAAACTATGCATGCCATTTGTTGCTACTAATTATGTCATAATAAAAAAGACATCGATTTTATTTGCGAAGCTTTATTAAATATTCAACTGCAGAAGGTGACGTGGTGGTTTGTGAGCGGTGCAGCCCTGGCGTATGCCTCTAGCTAGTAATTTTCTCGTATTATGCATAGGTAATTAGGGTTGTGCCCAATGGAGGACCGTGTCGTGGCTGTAAGGGGTTTGATGGGCAATAAAAATGTATAATTTCTGTTATTGATACGTCACAAGTCTGATGCAGATATAATGCTGGTGTTGTTCAATGTTTTTTTTAAATATAGAACAGTAGTGACCAGCCCCTGGTTTGTTTTTATCCATTAATTGTACCTAATACTTTCGAGGAGAGGAGTAAACTATGAGGGAGGAGTCTGCAAGATAATCTCAACTTGGGTGGGTAAGGTTAGGGTTATCCTGGGACGGCACCATGATAAAACTGCATTGTTTTTGTAACGTGCCAAAGGCGAAGCACAGGAGGGTTACCCGTGCGTTCATTGGAGATCGGACTCCCTCCACAATGTTTTACGAATCGCTATGTGCTTTTTAGTCCGACATAACCCTCCGCCTTTCCTTCCCGAGGGGCATCCATGAGGATTTTTACAAAAAAAAAAGAATGACGATGATGATTTCTTTCAGAAAGCTTTTCTTCCACGGTAAATACAATTGGTAATTGGTTACTAAGCTCGTATGAGACGGGATAAAACTCAAGCGATTGATATTTATAATTACATTCTGGCATCGTTTCATGGAAGCCACGTGTAAAAGATTTACATTTGTCCGTTATTATTCTACAAATGACATGTTGCTATTCTATATTTGGCAAATATAAAATAGAAATTAGACGGCTGACGTCTAATTTCTATTTTAGGTAAACAAATTCCATTTATTCTTTGAATATGCATATGCCATCTATTACTTATACATATAATAAAGTTTACTAATTGATTTGAACGCGCTAATCTATGGAACTACCAATCAGACTTGAAAAAATATTTTGTATATCAGATATAAAATATTTTGATTTTGATTCATGAGGTTACTATCGACTATCTAGCATCATGCTAGAATCCCTATAATCGGGACAAAGCGGGTAAAACCGCGGGGCACAGCTTATAGTCAAATAGAGAATTCCTTGGCTGTATTTCACCGACAGAATCAATACCATCAGTATGCTGGAGTTAGCTTTCTTTCAACCTGATCTTTCAGATTTTACCAGTATTTTATAGAATCATTGACATATTTTTTATAATATTCTTGCCCTTTTTGTCAACTATGCTGTGGTCGACTTTCAGTCAAACCACATGCTGCCGTTAAACCTCCGCAACCCACTTTCTGGACAATACCGATATAACAAGAGAAGACTCGAAATCAGACTGTTAGGGCTTTTTCCAAAATTATTGAGATTCTCTTATTATTTTCAACCGACTTCAAAAAGGAGGAGGTTCTTAATTCGACTGTATGTTTTACATGGAGTAACCGCCGTCTGCACCACCCAACCGTGCATTATTTATAGGTATCCGAAGAATGAACTGGCTATCAGAATTTTAGTTTTTGTATTGCAATGATCCGGATATCTTGTTTTCAAGGATACGGGGAGTCACGATGAGTTAAGAATAGTCACCCATGTATAAGAGGCTAACCACGCGGTATCTATAAGCCACGAGCCATCTAGTGGAGGTGGACAATGGTGTAAAAAATAATAACTAAGTAGGTAGGTACCGTTTGTTATACAAAGTGACATAATTGTTATTGTTTTACTCGTTAGTCATATACATGGAAGGTCACACTACGCGTGCATCGTCAGGGTTAAGCAGCGGTACGGTGTTTAAGAAAAAGATGGGTGACTGGATTTATTGTCTATTCACAAATACTGATACAGTTCCAAATCTTATTGTTTAGTTTTCTAACTTAAAATGTCCACTAATTGTAAACGTTTGTTGTGATCATGTTTCAATATGTCATGTTATAACAAAGAATTGCTTAGTTTTATGAATGGAATTCATATATTTCTAAATAATCGAACTTGCAAAAACGTTGCGGTCCTTTTTGCGGAACAAAGGACCAATTGTTAAATAAACACCATTTCGTCTGAATCTCTGAATGTATAGTTTGTGATAGAGGGAGGTGTACTCATGCACAATTTTTTTTAATGATTCCAAGTAACCTTTAATGAGTGAATTTTAAAATCCAGACACCGAACTACTGCTGTAAATTTAATAGAAAAATCCGACTAACTTGACCTGCGAATCGAATACCTTGTTTAGTAGAAGCACTTGCCGAGTCTTGTGATCAAGAGGCAAATATCCTTATACCGACGGCTTTCAGCCCCCGTTAAACGAGAATCACAGGAACGCCTAACATATCCGGAATAAAATTAGGTAGGTATTTCACGTCCCTACCTAGGCAACGTACATTTTGGATAAACTTAGCTATCAATGATTTTACTATCTTATCAATGAAATTATAGATTTAGATTCGGCTGTCTTTGATTAATCCTTACACAATGTTTCAATAGGTAGGTATAGGAAGAGTTAATTCATTAACTTAAGTTAGCATTAAATAATTAAGTCATCAGCGAATATCAAAGGACGCAATGTAAGGGAAATAAATACAAACTTCAAAACTGGTCCTTTTGTCATTCGTCTTTTCAAACACGCAAAGTCCAAACACACTTTCAAACATTTTCGGAGATCACATCGGAGAAAAAGCAAAAAACTCCGTTCTTTTATCCGACTTTCAAATTCCGAACAAAAAATCCTTTGTCACCAAACGGCCAATTCCGAAATTTGCAACACCCAACACCACTGATTGAAAAATAGAACATATTCTAATCACAGAATCAAATTTTCAAATTCCGAATCACCAAAAGCTTAGGTCCGCACGCCACGACAAAACATAGGGAGGAAATCATGAAAAAAAAATCGCACTATCGCGCACTCTTACCGAGCGCGGAACAATCATTCGTGAACGTAAACACACGAGACAATGCTCGCAGTAACGTCAACACTAGATAAAACTGTGTAGGCACTTTGTTACATCACAAACTTTGTACGAGTTATTTATCGCGGGGGCGCGCAGGTCCGCGCAGCGACGCACCGTTGCTACTACTGAGCTGCCATGGCCGCCCGCCGCTCACTTAGTGAGTGGTGTTGCTGTAGTTAGGAAATTCAGTCCCCCGATAAAGTGACAATTTATTTAACGTCGGCCACTTTTACGACTACTTTGGAGAAAATTTTGGAGTGTATTATTTATTTTCACAAATTAACAAAGAAACTTAAGGGGTGCAGCTTAAGATTGCACAAACTATCATCAAAAATTACTAACAAGTTTTTCAGCAAGCTAAGGAAGTTTGTCCCTCAATCATGACTTTTTACAATACATTTTAAAATGAGTTTTTCAGTCAATCACCTAATGGCTGAACTTCAGGTTCCATTCAATTGCTACATGGCTACAAAACATTCCAAACAAAAATAACCCATATAAAAAAATCACATAATAAAGCTCTAAAAACCTTATTCTTTCTTTAGAAACATAGCACTCTAGTTTGTCAGTTTTCTAAAATCTCCCCAAATTATAGCAACGAAAGCTCCCAACGGTGTGGCAACACGCCACATAAAGCGACGTTGCCAATTCTCCAGCGGGGCGCGGGGCGAAGCGAACGTAACAATAAATGAGGTTAAAGTTTCCGAACACAACTTTACAGAGTACTTTTTTTCGAATTTCGAACTTGAAAAACGGTTCTGTTCATTAAAAATTTGTTTTGTTTAAGTTTGTAAAAGTTTCTCATAGTTTGGTAGTTTAGAAGTTTGAATAGCGTTAGATTTTATAGCTTGAGTTTCGAAGTTGTTTAATAAGTTAATATTATGAATCATTTTGTAACAAGACTTTCGAGGACTTTCAAATCTAAATAGAACAAAGTTTTGTACTTTATATGTACATTTGATAGATTATAGCCCATGTCACCGCGTGGCCTCTCCGACGCCGGTCGTCCTAATATTGTCACCCCATATCTTTCTATATACAGAGGCGACCATGGATAATAGCAGTCGTTTGTTGCAGTCGGAGGGAGAACTACATTCAGGGTCAGATATTTACGAGCGTCCATGACAGTATCTAAATCTAAGAGCTTGGAGACGAGAGAAGCTTAGAGACGTTGACTAGACACGGCAAAAAGTTTCAATAATAAATAGGAATACAAGTCTCCCCCTATTACAAAAGACGGTTAGACTTAGGTCCATGGCAAACCTTGATTAAAAATAAATTTCTAATGACGTATAATTTCAGGGAGTTACGACTTTTTTAAGTCTTTTTTCTTGTAGACGGATCTTTTGGAATAAGGTGGAGTAAGTACCGAAGCATAATAACTATTTTACCTTGCGTGGGAGTACCTTAGACTAAGAGATACCAAAAAAAATAATATAATAATAACCAATAATCTTGCACTATTCAATGCTTTCTAATAAATACAAACAACTGTTTTTGTTAATACGCTAGATAAAGACCCGCCGCATAAAATGCATCTGAGATTTTCAAATTAATTCGGATTATCAATTACTCAAACGATGAAAACTTGTACATACAACTTGTACAGTCAACTTGAAATAACTTGCAGTTATTGCTAGTCTATGGACATGTCATACGCAGGATTGAAAAGCATGTTACCAGGAAAGTGTATGAAAATTAGGGAAGATGAAGACAAAAGAAAAGGTGAAAAGTTGTTTAAAATTCTGTAAGTATGGAAGAAAGATAATATGTACTGTCCCCAGGGGATAAACGCGAATAGAGTGAAAGAAACAAGAGACATACGAAAATTGCACAAATTTCTTTAAAGAGAAGTCAAATAACACGAATTACGCTATGTGGTTCATTCATACTAGCAGGTGAGCTACCTGACAGTAAGTAGTCATCGCCTCCAATGGACAACTGCAAAACCAAAGGAATTGCAGATGTGTTACTGAGCCTATTTAGAGAAATGGGAGGGAAAGGAGAAAAGGAAATGGAAGGAGACTGAGGGAGGAATTGGGTCTCCAGCGCTCTATATATATATTACTTGAAGTTGATATTCTGTGGGAGGGTAGTACTTCCACGGTCCCATTCACGCTAGCATGTAGATATGCCAGCGAGACACTGTAACTACTACGCTAGTTTACGCCACTACCCTGAGTACTCTCCGAGAGATACTTGCTGATTGCTGGCCTGTCCTTTCTGGATTTTACGGGTGGAGGACAAAAAAGTTTGTTTGAACGCGCTTATTTCTGGAACTACCAACGAATTAATGAAACGAAATGCATGGAATAAAAGACAGATTTTTCCTCAACAAGCGAGTCGAATATTTTAAAAGATATTTCGCAATATATTTTTAGATAACAGTTGTTATGTTTCGATAAGCAATAAGATTAATTAAGTATATTAGTAATAGATAGTCCTTATGTAAGATACAATGACATCAGATTTGTCTGCACAATCCTTATCATATCAGCTGCTTTAATCGGACTTATCAGTCCTGGATTTGTCAAAAGCCTCTATAGTCGGCGGCCTAGGGGCGACAAATTTTAGAGGACGCTTGCTCTCTTTGGTAGAAACTTTTTGGAAAGAGGGGAGGACTAATAAATGGTCAGAATCATCAACGCATTACAGTGTCCCACTCCTAGGCACGTGTCTATAGGCTATAGTCCGCCACGCTAGCCTACTGCGGGTTGACAGACTTCACACACCGTCAAGAAAATCTCTCAGGGATACAGGTTTCCTCATGATGTTTTCCTTCACCGTTTAAGTGCATGATACTTAATTATTAATACGCACATGACTTCGAAAAGTTAGGGGTGCGTGCCTTGGATTCGAACTCGAGACCTTTGACTTGGTAGTCCAATGGTCACACGAACAACAAAATTGTTATACAAAAATTACAAAAATCGACAGATTTTTTTCAAATTAGTTTCCATGAAAACTGGTCAAGTATTATGAGTTTTTTAATGTTTTTTTGTCATACTTAAATGACAAAAAAACTAATTTTAAAGTTTCCAGCTGCTTTTATGCGAAATTATAGTGACTCGTGGGCCGCTCTGTGGTCGACATTTGAAAAAAAAAATTTTTTTTTTTTTTTTAATAAAAGCTTACTAGCAATGTGGGTAACACATTACTAGTATTCTTGTTAACCCCTCGTGCTAAGCTAAATGCTTGTGTTACGAGTGGGTTCACGTCGGTAGTGCAATGGGTGAGGTTCGAACCGGCAACCACATGATCGCAAGTCTGACCCCCTAGCCATTAGGCTACCGCCGCTTAATCAATACGTAATAATTTTTCCAAAAAGTATTTCCTTGTTAAATACCTCTTCAATCCAAGTGGCACAGCACCAGGTCACCGCCCATAAATAATCTAAGTTTATCGCCGTTCTACAGACAATAAAACAGATGGAATTAGATAGCCGTTTAATCTACTCACTGGTATCTAGACGGTAAATAAACAAAATTTGTCTTTCGAGTCGTAAGAAGTAAGAACTTATTCAATATTATCTCATGCTTTCGCCTGAATCTGTGTACTTACTGGATACCCACATTTCGTCGGTATGTTTTAGGTCTCATGTAATAGGGGGCGAGCCTATTGCTATTTACCGGGCACATATCCAAACTCGTACGCGTAGCAGTCGCCCTTGGGACCACTAGACTAATGAGGTATATTTTAATTATTAGTTTTTTGATAGTAGATTATTTTGCATAAGAACTAAACATACCGCGAACAAAGCGTAATGGTTTGTAACAAGTAAAACTGACGTTGCTATACAAAATAATGTTTTGTTTTCCATAGAACACTTCTCATTAGCCCCTCTAAATTTAGAACTCCTTAGCTCGCTAAATTATTAAGCTATTAACCTAAAACATAAAAAAATATGTTTACCAGATCAGTGTTACGTATGAATTGCCCATAAAACGGGCAGTCGAGGTTGGTGAAGATGAGATAACCGCCCACTGGGTTCGGGCATTATTCCACGATAAAATACCATGAAAAACCCACTTCTGGCTTTTGGAATTGATATATTTGAAGCGTCGGTAGCCTAATGGCTAGGGCGTCGGACTTGCGATCATATGGTTGCCGGTTCGAACCCCACCCATCGCACTACCGACGTGAACCCACTATACTGATTTATCTTGAATAATTATTTGGCTATAATTCTAGTAGAAATTGCGACATTACACAATAACTTATTCACGATTAAGAATAAAACCTTCTGCTTAAAAATCGCTATCGTAGGAGATTTAGGTGTAAAAATAAATATACAGACGAACATAGTAACCTGCTCCTTTTTGAAATTTCTAAAGTCGGTTAAAAATAGGGGATTTGGTCAAAAATGATAATTTACACCTAAATCTCCTACGATCCCGATTTTTAAGCAAAACTTTTTATTACTCAATCGTGAATAAGTTATTGTTGATGTCGCAATTTCTACTGCCATGTACCTAGAATGTGTTATAACCGAACAATTTGCTAAAAAACAAGAAAAAAAATGAATTTCGCGTCCATGGCTGACGCTGTAGCCTTAACAACTGAGGTGTCAAGATGATAACGCGCGAGTGATACCACTGGGACGTCTGAAGGCTGCGTTTGCCGCGTAGAAGTCGCGCTTGGGAGTTTGGGACCACTAGACTAATTAAGCTACTAGAAATATTGTACCAAATCTCTCCTAGAATAAGGAGGTACTTAGTTAAAGTTCATATACATTACTACCTGACCTTTCGGAGAATGCAAGCGTGATGTTATGTGAGAGTCCGTTCTCAGTTGACCTGCTAAACCAGTTTCATGCAACCTTTTCGCAATTTTTCCATAAATCGTCGTCATTGGTATTGCGTGACATGCATCCCGAACAGACATGTCGTGACGAAGGGCGCCTATATATATATATATATATATATGTCACTAGCAAATCATAGGCGAGGTAATGGATACTGTTATAAACGTTGTCCTGAAAAATTGTATATGAAGCAAATTTTTTAAAAATAATTTAAATTAAAATTACAGTTCACCGTATAATGCTTAGAATCACATAGCAGCCTTTTTATACGAAACTTTGATTAATAAACTAGTCATAATGTCGAAATCTCCAAAAAGTGCACATAACAGATATCGACTGTGAACTGGCAACCGGTCCTATCTCAATTTTTTGAAGATTTTTTGAAGATCACTTTTTAATGCCATTTTATACTATTTAATACTCCACATCGTTGCAAGAAATCCTAACACAAATACATTTAAATTTTGCGCCAAAACTACGTATTTTTATTTAACATACGAGATGCTGTATAAATGATGTTAACATGTTTTTTCTTCATTCTGTATAGTTGACAAAATTGAGATAGTACCGGTTGCCAGTTCACAGTCGATATTTGTTTGACAACGATGGTATGTTGTTTTATTATAATTACTAGCTTTCAGCCCACGTCTCCGCCCGCGTGGTTTCTCGGCTTTTCGGCATTTAAAGGCCTCCCGTTTTTATAACATTTTTAATGTATGCTCCGCTTCTATTGGTCTTAGCGTGATGATATATAGCCTATAAACTTCCTCGATAACTGGACTGTCTAACGCTGAAAGAATTGTTCAAATCGGACCCGTAGTTCCTCAAATTAGCGCGTTTAAGTAAACAAACAAACAAACTCTTCAGCTTTATAATATTAAGTATAGATAAAATATAGATTAGTACAGATAACTTAGTACGCTAGACATCAAACTATACAAAACCAGTATAGGCTGGTCTTGAATTGTGCTGAAAACCTTTACAATGGGCGATCAGTATAAGCTGGTAGTGGCTTTTAGCTTGGTGTGTAGCCGTGTGTACAAAAAATAATGTTATCATAGTTTCGCATGTCGGTAGCGAAAATAAAAGATCCACTCAAATTAAAGCTGACTTCTGAAACTGTTATAAACATGAACATTATTTTTATTATTTTTTGAAGGCGGTATTTCTGTTTTGTGCAAAGTTATTTTGATTCAACATTTAGTGATCACATCTTACCAAATTTGAATGAGACCACTTCAGGAGTCCTCAAGTTTATCCTTTAGTAAGCTGTGCAATTTTGCAAAATATTCCTCGCCCAATCGTTAATAAGCTATAAAAACGATCTTGCAAATCTTCAACTTTTTTATTTTTTCAGCCATTATCGTCCCACTGCTGGGCAAAGGCAACTAATTAAAGATATTCAGCAAATACCAATCTTGAAGTAGGATGAATAGTTATGTTTCGTAGATGGGATCGGAGCCAGTATTAAGAGGAGTGTCCCTCGCGAACGCAACAATGTTGCACAGTTGTCGCTGTCTCTATCCCTCGCGATGCGAACGCGTGCCCGAGAGGAGAAACAACAATACATTTGCAACATTTTCACGCGTATTTCTTATGTTCCGAATTTTGGAGATTACTCCTATAATATTGTTAATACGTAAAAAAAAATCTTGTAAAAATATATTCACTATATTATCTGGGTTTCTTTCGAATCAGAATGTTTCTGTATTGATACACTGTCGAGAAATACTAGCATAAAGTTGGGCCGTTTTTTAACGAAAATTGCCAATCTTTGAGCTCGTGTAACTTTTTAACCGTATATTGAAATGAAATTTTATACTACAGGAACACGTATTTTAATGATAAGATTGTTACTGCAAAATTCCAAAGACTTTCATTTGTTAATATTCAAGATAAGACCAAACTACGTTTGTATGGAGCGCGGAGCGGATACTATCCTCTTAAGATCCTACAATCCGTTCTCAAAATGCATTCTAAGATCGTATCGACGGCCATCAGGCCCTTTTAATAACTACTTAAGTTCCTGCTACAGCTATATTAAAACACTTATAATATTATTTATTATTATTATTGCTCTGCCTCGTTAGTCTAGTCCCATTCTGGTCCCAATCGCGACTGCTAAGCTAGAGGCCTTGGGTTCGATCTCCACGTCGAGCAAAGTGTTATTGGGTTTTTCTATGAAATTCTCAGTAGCAGCTTGGAGTCTGGATTGGATGGCAATAGGCTCGCCCCCTACTACATGGGACCTAAACATACCGGCGAACTGTGGGTGTACATTAAGTACACCTCTGCCTAACCCTTCGGGGACTACGGCGTGATGGTATGTTATGTTATGTTTATTATTATTATTTTATAATATTATCAAGCTGAAGAGTTTGTTTGTTTGCTTGAACGCGCTCAGGAACTACTGGTCCGATTTAAAATATTCTTTCAGTTTAAGATAGCCCATTTACGAGGAAGGCTATAGGCACATATATCATCACGCTAAGACCAAAAGGAGCGGAGCGTAAATGAAATGGTTGCAAAAACGGGAAAAAAATATTCCTTTTAAATGCAGACAAGCCGAGAAACCACGCGGGCGAAGCCGTGGGCGGAAAGCTAGTTAAAACATAAGAAGGAATGCGCGTTTATCATCAGATTATAGTTATGATGTCATCATAGTTATCTCGCTGTGATATATTTATAATTATTCGTATTAGCCGATAACATATCAATGCTACAGTTTAACTAACGTTGTGTGAGAAGCGTGATCTAGGAATAATTATATTTTTGTGATAACGTTTCCGCCCCGTGGTTTCTAAGCGCTTGCGCATGACGCGGTATGTCAGACGGATTCGCTAAAATAAGCGATAAGCGTTCGAATTAACAATAATTTGACATTTGTACATAGTATAATAACGATTTTTTTTGTGGTATAATGCAGACTGGACTATATAGGTACCGCTTCTTTGCTTTCATCATCATCATCAACCCATTACATTGTCCCACTGCTGGGCACGGGTCTCCTCTCAGTACGAGAGGGATTAGGCTTTAGTCCACCACGCTAGCCTACTGCGGGTTGGCAGACTTCACTAACTAACTTCACAACGTGTTTTTAAAAAAACAATTTTACAGGTAGGAATTTTTTTACTTAAAAAGAAACATTTTAGCAACACTAATTGTTTTTTTTTTTCATCTTAGTTTAAAATTAACTAAGAACATAATTAAATAACATAATTTAATAAGCTTTCTGAAATGATAAGAAAGTTTTTATATATTTTTTTTTAAAGGGAGTATTCTGACTTTATTCTCATGTTATTGAAGCAAAGAAGCACTTCTATGTTTGGATTTTTGGTTCAGTTTTCATGGTTAAAAGAGGCTTATTATTTTTGTTATTTATATAGCTTGCTACTTTTGACTGCTAGCGCTCCTCGGTACGATTCCCAGGTCGAGCAATGTTATTGAGTTTTTCTATGAATATATTAGTAGCAGCTCGGAATTTGGGTTTGTGCCTGTTGAATGGCAATAGGCACGCCCCCTATTACATGGGACCTAAATATGCCTGCGAACTGAGGGTCTACTTAAGTAGTTTAGTACATTTCTGTAGGCGTGACGGTGGATTTAATTGTGATTTGCGTTAAACACTTTCTTTTTAAAAATTACCGCCACAACGCTCCTCCTCTAATGCAATAACACATAACATACCATCACGCCTGTATTCCCCGAAGGGTTAGGCAGAGGTGCACTTAATGTACACCCACAGTTCGCCGGTATGTTTGGGTCCCATGTAATAGGGGGCGAGCCTATTGCCTTTCACCGGGCACAAATCCAGACTCCGAGCTGCTATTGAGAATTTCATAGAAAAACTCAATAACATTTTGCTCGATCTCGGGATCGAACCCAAGACCTCTAGCGTAGCAGTCGCGATTGGGACCACTAGACCAACGAGGCAGTCAATGTAGTCAGTCAGTCTAATGCAATTTGCAGCATTTTTGTTTTTTTTTGTTCTCTCAATACAAATTAGTAGGTACCGTTATGGAGTTGCTAATCTTGTACACGTCAAAAAAACAAATCAAGTTCAAGCTGATACCGCGATGTATAGGTTTCCTATACAATAGTAGTAGCTTGATGTGTAGTAGTCTTATACAAAACAATGTCAGTACCTACCTACATATATAATGTTTTCATTTTCATAATAATATCATCACGCCCACATCCCAACATCCTCAGCAGCGTCTCAGTAATTCATACAACACAACAAAGAATCTCCAACAATAATGTTTACAATATAAAAATTGTTCTAAGTGGATTATTGGCCATTACAAGACTCTGTCTATATAAAAGATAACCCGATTAATTTACAGAGTCTCCCAAACGTGCGCCGCTCAGTACGCCCGAGTGACGTCTGTACTTAATCGGTTATTACACGCTTGAGTCACGGCGCGACGTTGCCAAACCGCTCCCCCCTCTTTGGAGATAGAGATAGCGATATTAGAAAGAGATAGTGTAAGGAGTAAGGGAGCTTTACGATTACAAAGGATAATGTAAGAAAAAGTTTTGTATGGTGGATTTATTTAGTCTTTGAGAGTAAGGTTTTCCGCGTGAATATACTCCGTATTTTATCTGGAGGGTAATTCTGGTAATTTTATAAAACCGTTGAAAATATAATTAACGTTAAAAAAAATAGACTGCCTCATCGTCCCTGGGTTCTATCCCCAGGTCGTCAGCGTCAAATCGGGACTTTCAAACTGTTCTTTCTCCTGTCAAACTGTCCATCCTGTTATCACCATAGTTTTTTTTTTATTTAAAAAAAAAGCTTACTAGCAATGTGGGTCACACATTACTAGTATTCTTTTTAACCCCCCGCTAATCTAAATGCTTGCGTTACGAGTGGGTTCACGTCGGTAGTGCAATGGGTGGGGTTCGAACCGGCAACCACATGATCGCAAGTCCGACGCCCTAGCCATTAGCCTACCGCCGCTTCAAAGTAGATAGAGTAAAGTGAATAATGTAAAATCTTTTATTTTAAAAGAGTGTTCATGGAGTTTGTTGCCGGATTCTTCTCCATAGGATCAACCTTTTAGAACCGTGCAACTATCGTCAATAACGTTTCATAAACGCTTGTAAAAGCTGAAATAAAAACATTTGATTTGTTCAAAATGATCAGAGCAAGTAAAGAAATTAAGCTACATCTCAAATACACTAGGGATGTGTTAGAATGAGCACCATAGACGGCAGCAGTGCTGGTGACATGTATTTTCTTTTTAATCTTTATTATTTATTAAAACCTAATTTGGGGTTTTGATCCACATTGATACGTCAACCCCATGACATGTTTTTTATTCCATGGAGATAAAGCTGATTAAGCTAAGACTATCTCATTTTTTTTAATTTTTTTTATTTAAGCATAAGTACACCAACACTACAATCACTTATCTATACTTAATATAATATTATAAAGCTGAAGAGTTTGTTTGTTTGTTTACTTGAACGCGCTAATCTCAGGAACTACGGGTCCGATTTGAACAATTCGTTCAGTGTTAGACAGCCCAGTTATCGAGGAAGTTTATAGGCTATATATAATTACGCTAAGACCAATAGGAGCGGAGCAGAAATGAAGAATGTTACAAAAACGGGAAAAATTTTAATACAAAAAAAGCCGAGTAACCACGCGGGCGAAGCCGTGGTTTGAAAGCTAGTATGTAATATAAAAATAACTAGAAAAGTTGAGTATCAATTGTACAAATTACAGGTATGCGTGACATTGACCACATTAACAATAATAAGAGACAACAAATAATACACTGTGAAGCTAATATTTAAATAAAACCTAAATCAAACGTTAAACTAGTTCTAGTGGTCCTAAGCGCGACTGCCACGCTAGAGGTCCTGGGTTCGATCCCCAGGGCGAGCAGTGTTATTGGGTTTTTCTATAAATTCTCGGTAGTAGCTCGGAGTCTGGATTTCTGGCAATAGGCTCGCCCCCTATTACATGGGACCTAAATATACCGTCGAAATTACGGTATAAATTACTACACCTCTGCCTAACCCTTCGGGGAATAGAGGCATGATTATGTTATGAGATAAAGCTTAATTTCTTTAGTTGCGTAGAATTATGAACAGTCTGTTCGCTCCGAATATACAAGGTGGACGGGACATCGACGCACAAACGCTTACCATGAATTCAGTACACGATTCTGGACCCCCTTACGTAGATATTTATCGTCGGTTATTTAAAAAAAGAGAACTGCTTTTTCATACAATTTAAAAAAAAAAGCTTACTAGCAATGTGGGTCACACATTACTAGTATTCTTGTTAACCCCTCGTGCTAAGCTAAATGCTTGTGTTACGAGTGGGTTCACGTCAGTAGTGCAATGGGTGGGGTTCGAACCGACAACCTCATGATCGCAAGTCCGATGCCCTAGCCATTAGGCTACCGCCGCTTAAAAAATTGCAATACCTACACGGTCAAAATGTATGGAACAGCTGATTTTTTTAAAATAAACGACGAAAAATATCGCAATGGGGGTACAGAATCATGTACTGAATTCATGGTAAGCGGTTGTGCGTCGATGTTCCTTCCACCCTGTATTTGTTGCTGACTGTACTGTAAGCTGATCTCGCATTGTATAGGCTTCCCATACAATAAGAGGCCAACGTAAAGTGGATTTGTATAGCTCGTCATATAGCTACGCCCGTGCGTACGTACAATAAAAATTTCAGGAGCTATCATGGTGCATAGGCTGAACCTCGCGTCTCCTAAACTTCCGCGTCAAACTTTGTACATGCGGAGCTAGGAGCTACCCTCGACGCTCACATTTCGTGTGGGGATGGCAAGTAATGGCTATTGACATTATAGGACAAAAGTATTCAGAATTTTAATTGCTAAATGAATAAAAATTTAAATCATATGGTTGCCGGTTCAAACGGTAGGGAGTGGGTTCACGTCGGTAGTGCAATGTGTGGGCATTGCACTACCGACGTGAACCCACTCGTAACACAAGCATTAAGCTTAGCATGAGGGATTAACAAGAATACCAGTAATGTGTGACCTACATGGCTAGTAATCTTTTATTTAAAAAAAAATAAAAAATATGGTATATACTATTTTTTTTTCTTCGTCAAAAACTGACTACGCTTACTTAAATATTAGACATTGAAATAAAACTACTTTTTACGGATTTTATTAGCGTTATATTGATACAATCCTTAAAAAGTAGTTTTATTTATTTCACAGACTAACCCATATAAATAACAGGTTTATTATAATACCTTTCTTATATCTATGGACTAAGCATATCAAAATTGGGCTGTCAAATTATTGGACAAACAGCTCCAATTTGAAATGGATCTTTTTTTGGAGTGCGAAAAATCCAAAATGGCTACCGATGCCTTCTGGTATGTCCAGGTTTTGCCGTGACCATGACTGACTACGGATCAAGGTGCTAGGCTTGCCTCGCATCCTACTCGAACGCTACCTACTAGGGCCATTGTTAGTTCGGACGTCGGACTCGGCAAACCAGTCACATCACATCTCTTGGGAGCACCAGACTGAGTCAAATTTAAACCAGCACATATTTTGGTTTCGGTTATAAAGTATTTTTACATACATACCATCACACCTGTAATCCCCAAAGGGTTAGGCAGAGGTGTACTTATGTACACCCACAATTCGCTGTTATGTTTAGGTCCCATGTAATAGGGGGTGAGCCTATTGCCATTAACCGGACACAAATCCAGACTCCGAGCTGCTACTGAGAATTTCATAGAAAAACCCAATAATACTTTGCTCGACCCGAGGATCGAACCCAGGACTTCTACCACCACTAGACTAATGAGACAGTAAAGTACTGGTTTCTAACACTTTCGCGAATATTAGACATTGAAATAAAACTACTTTTTACGGATTTTATCGCGTTATATTGATATTTTTAAATTCCCGACGTTTCGGATCCTTTACAGCATCCATGGTCACGGGTGGATTGTCCACCCGTGACCATGGATACAGTAAAGTACTTTTGTACATTTATTTTCGTATTTTATTTACTTGTAGACGCAAGAGGCTTACATAAGCCCGCCTTCATGACAACATCAGAAAATATAAATTTCAGTAACCTTTGCAACACGTAATACAACAATACTGAAACATTACTTGGAAACATCGATTGAACTTGCTAAGTGGTGAAACTTAGTTTCAAACTGTTTCAGCTCGCGCCGTGCTATGACTTTTACTGCCTTTCATTTACTGTAAGTATTTTGACATATTTAAAGACACTTTTACAATGTATTACCTTTTTTTTAACAACCTCTGAGAAGAAATGAAACAAACTCAGAGAATCATGGTCTCTTTTTAAAGTCCAGACAATAATTATATTATTAGATATGCAGGAAAAAATCTGAACAGGCCTTTTGAAAAAAGAGCCATAACAGCTTTGAGTTGATCTGTCCTATCTGACGGCACGCATACATCAGTCATCGTGTAGCTCAACTATTATTTTTTTCAACATTTTGAATAAGTTGGCCGAATAATATGTATGTATAAACACGCTAACTGTAGTCGACAATTTCACTGGCATCCCAAAGGAATAAACCAAAATTTATCAAAATGGTTAAAACGGTTTAGACGTCATATTGTAACAAAAAAAACAACCTTAAACTATTGTACCATATATAATATTGATTGCCTCATTAGTTTAGCAGTCCTCAGTGCGACTGCTACGCTAGAGGTCTTGGGTTTGATTCCCATGTCAAACAGTGTCATTGGGTTTTCCTATGAAATTCTCGGTAGTAGCTCGGAGTTTGGATATGTGCCGCGTAAATGGCAATAGCCTCACCACCTATTACATGGGATCTAAAACATACCGACGAAATGTGGGTCTACATTCTCCTCTACCTTACCCTTCGGGAATACAGGCGTGATGGTATGAAATGTAATAGTTAATCTAATATATAAAAATCTCGTGTCACATTGTTTGTGGACTTGGTACCTGTTTTTTTATTTTATTTCAGTAATCTTCGATAGAACAAAGAGAGGCCAACGGTCTAGCTAGCTGTTTCAGCCTAGGCAGGTCGGTATTAAATATTCAGGTAACAATTACGGCACTCTTCCCACTGTATTAGCTATTCCACGATATGTACACAAAGGTGGGTTCCGACGTCAACAGTCATTGATACCAAACAAATAAGTTTTGATAATATCATTATACTCATTGTTAATTTTTTTTTATGGGTCGCTCATTACGAGTAATCTTGTTATCCCTTCGTGCTAAGCTAAATGCTTGTGTTACGAGTGGCTTCACGTTAGTAGTGCAATGTGTGAGTTTCGAACCGGCAACCACATGATCGCAAGTCCGACGCCCTAGCCATTAGGCTACCGCCGCTTCAAATGATAAATAATATTTATTTCTGTAAATACACAGATCCATTATACACTAGTTTGCATTTCCTGTCTGAGTTATCTAACGACCTCTGAGGAGAAACGCCGAACAAACTCCGAGAATTATGATCTCTTTTAGAAGACAAAATGTAGCAATATTCTTCTATAGAATGTAGCTAAGCTTTATCGAAATCTATTCGGGGGTTTAGGGTTGAAAAAGTAGGTAACAGATATACAGAATTACTTTCGCATCTAAATGTGTATTTATTGATTTTCTTTCGCGTCAGTGCCAGTAACTATACCAGTGTGAACACACCACAATATTAACGATGCACCGTGTTATTTAGTTCTTTGATTGGCTCCACCGCTATCGGAATTCGATTAGTGGGTGCTTCTACAAAGAAAATAGATTCGAAAACTTTGTAGTGCAGATAGAGAATCAAGATTTGTTTTTAAACATACCATCACGCCTGTATTCCCCGAAGGGTTAGTCAGAGGTGTACTAATGTACACCCACACTTCGCCGGTATGTTTAGGTCCCATGTAATAGGGGGCGAGCCTATTACCATTCACCGGGCACAAATCCTGACACCGAGCTTCTACTGAGAATTTCATAGAAATATCCAATAACAGTGCTCGACCTGGGGATCGAATCCAGGACTTCTAGTGTAGCAGCCGCGCTTAGGACCACTAGACTAATGAGGCAGTCGAGATAAGATTTGTTTATCTTAAAAAAAAAATGGTTTTCCTCCTCTATCATGGGTGCAATTTAAGGCCGTATGCCAAGAATTCATCAGTTCTAGACCAGAGACAATGAGTAATGCCACTTCTTCCCACTTACCTGAATAAAATGTCTGAGATGGTACCTATGCGACATACATACATATTGTCACGCCTGTCTCCCATGGTGGTAGGCAGAGACTATAGATTTCCACTTGCTACGATCCTGGCACACTACTTTCGCTTCATCTACATTCATTAATCTCTTTATGCATGACCGTCGGTTTAGGGTGCTCGTTATCTTGCCTTTATCAAATCAAATAATTTATTTGCTAGAATATGGTACATTCGCAATTCGGTTGCGATACGTTCGCCGAGGTCGTACCCGTTCAACTTGTCCAGTTGAAATGATATTTATTTCTGTAAATAGATCTTTTAAGACACTTTTACAAGTCGTTTTTTTACATATTTTTTTTAACTAGATGGCGTCGACGTTTCCTATCTGACGACCTCTGAGAAGAAACGTCGAAACAAACTCAGAGAATCATGGTCTCTTTTAAAGTCCAGACAATAGTTATATTATATGCGAGTTCAATGTAGGGCAAAATCTGAACAGGCCTTTTGAAGAAAGAACCATACCAGCTTTGAGTTGACCTGTCCTAACTGACGGAACGCATACATCAGTCATCGTGTAGCTCAACCATTTTTTAGGGAGCCCAACGACCCGACGCACAACGATACCAGATCAGCAAGACATTTGCGTAGGTCATGGGAAATACTCAAAACTTTCAGAAATCTATACATATAAAATCCTTTGTCCTGAATGACTGACTGACTGACTGACGGAACAACGCACAGCCTAAACCGCTGATCGTAGAGACCTGAAACTTGGAGAGTGTATTCTTTGTATGACGTAGGCATCCGATAAGAAAGGATTTTCCGAAATTATACCCCTAAGGGGGTGAAAAAGGGGGGCAAAGTTTGTATGGGACAACGTGATTGCTTGGTGCAATCTGCTTCAAATTTTGCATAAACGTTCTTTAACAGAATTGATGGAAGACGTGTTTCGTATTTTATTGAAATTCATCCCCCAACGGACTTAAAAAAGGGGGGAAAGTTATTTCGGGATGATTTGCTTCGATTTTGATGTCAATACTCCTTAGTGCTTTTGATTTAAATTACTTTTTATTTTGACACATGTCATGTCATGTTTAAAAACTCAATGTGATTTTATTCAAGAAACGTTGTTTGATAAACATATAAAATGCTTTCTATGGCACACAAAAGTGGAATTGAGATTGAGAGGCATACCATAGAACCCTTCTTAAAAATGTTAGAGGCAGCAATAGAGTGATGGGTGGAGTTACTGCGCTGCTGGCACGGGACTTCCGTCAGATTCTGTTGTACCTAGAGCAAAGACATTTAATACACTAGTAATAGACGGGACATCAAGCCCAAAATCATACGCAAATACTTTGTGCCAAGTGGTACAAAGTCGTTTAGTCTAGTATCGGACGTCAGCCTGGCAGCTCGTGTACAACTTGCGTACGTCTACCAAAACATTCGTCATTTTAAATAATTTCCTGAGAAAATATGCCTGGCTGCGTATTGCGGTACTGTAAATCTCGACATGGTCAGGCGACTGGACTTGACTGCAGTTTTTTTTCGTCAGTATTCTATTAATTAACTCAATAAATAATAATAATTTGCTGAAATCATTCTAGAACATTGCTAAGCGCCCTCTGCTGTTCAGTAGTTTTTTACAATGCTCTGCTAGGGATGTTAAAAAATAATCGATTCTAAAAAAAATCGATACCTATTTCATAAAAATCTATTTTTTATGAGCGATTATATTTTTGTTATTAATCGATTTTTTTATTTTAAAAAACATAATATAACATACCATCATGCCTGTATTCCCCGTAAGGTTAGGCAGAGGTGTACTAATGTACACCCACATTTCGCCGGTATGTTTAGGTCTCATGTAATAGGGGGCGAGCCTATTGCCATTAACTGGGCACAAATCCAGACTCCGAGCTGCTACTGGGAATTTCATAGGAAAAACCCAAAAACACTTTGCTCGACCTGGGAATCGAACCCAGGACCTCTTGCGTAGCAGTCGCGCTTGGGACCACTAGACTAACGAGGCAGTTTTTTATTTTAAGCGTCCCCGTTTTCGTTTTTTTCTACTGGTACCTATTTAAATATAATAACACGGCAACACGGCGTGTTTCGTTATTATTTTGTAAATTGTTCGCATAAAACATACAACAACACAACGGCGCCCTAAAACTTTTCATAAAAAAAACTATTTTTATATAATCGATTATTTTGAGATAAATAAAAATCGATTTTAAAATAATCGTTTTTTTTCTACCCTTAAGTCACATCCCTCTCTGCTACTAACTTACTAGAGGTTGCTGTTTTTTATCGATTCGTGATATCGATAAGCAATATTTTTATGAGTCAGGTAAATAATAAATTATAAACAATGTTATAATTATCAATTTATAACTGACGAAAAACCGGAAGAGGTTCTATATTCGTCTATTATGTATGTATGTTTTTTTCACGTCGGTATGTTACCCGATTGCTCCGTCAATTGAGGAAAGAATTTGCAAACCATTTTTTTGTTTGGAAGGCCACCTGAATCATTTTAACTTTAATAATTAATTCAGGTAGGGAAATAGGGGGTAATTGGTTTCTGAATTTCAAATATTTCACTTGTGAACCGATTGTGGTGAAACTTGTCACACTTGTGTGTGTAGTTCTAATGACACTACAACATAGTGGACACCTAGAGTTCACCTGATGTTGGAGACGGAAGACAGTCGAAGGAAACTCTCAACTTTTACAGCTCCTATCTCGTGTTTAGGTCGTCATTTAACTTTATGATAACTTTAGACATGACTTCGTTAAAGTAAGGTAACTAAGGAACTACTTAGATATTAGACAAAAAAAAACGAAAAATTAAACCGACGAAAAAAGTAACTTTATCCAAATACTTTTTTCGACGGTTTAATTTTTTGTTAAAAAGTAATAGATCAAAGTGTAAGGCTGCAAATTCACGAAGACGCGAAAATTCGTACATATTTATTGATTATCATGTAATCGCTCGGTAAATGTTGTTTATCTGGACTAATATTAAGAAAAGAAAAGATTGAAAGAGGAAAGATTTGATTGTTTGTTTGCATTGAATAGGCTCTGAAACTACTGGACTGATTTGAGGAATTCTTTCACCAATAGAAAGCTACATTATTCCTGACATAGACAATATATTATCCCGTAAAATGACAAGAAACATATAGTTCACGCAGGCAAAGCTGCAGGTGGAAAGCAAACATAATAGTTTACGCGGGCAAGGCTGCGGGTGGAAAGCTAGTATCTTATAAAAAGCCTTTCGTAGTGATCTTCATAAATTTTATCGATATCTTGTTATCTTAATGGTAGCACCTCTACCAAAGAATTACAAATCCTTTTAAAACACTACACCTATTGTATGATAGCTGAAATATGTTGTCAGATTGCGTCAGTTGTATAATTTTTGCTATTCAAAGATAGATAGCGTTACTGCCACATGGGCTCAAAGTTTTTGTTTGACAATGCTTCCAATGTCCGCTCTATTACTACTACTATTAAATCTCTTTGACCTAGAGGAACCCGAGCAGACGAAGTCAGAGCTTCCTTGACATCGTCATATCTATGACCCAACATAATGATTATCTTTAAAAATAAATACGAGAGAGATGCGTCTGCTGGAGAGTTTTCTGAGCTATTACTTAAAATAGTAAATGGAGATTGTAAATATGTTTATCATCTTTCCTGAATACAGTAGTGACAGGTGACTATGACAGATCTTAGAGTATATCCAGATTTTTCTAATATACAAACGAAGTCTATAGATTGGCACTTAAGCTATGTAACGGGACTAGACTGAGAGTATCAGCATTGCACAAAAATATTAAAAAGGTCACTGTGATTACTGGATGTGCTCAGGGGGATTCAGTTTTCATACCTCGAATGTGTGAATTAATGCCTATGTTTTTAAGAAGATGCTTTGTAATGCTATAAATAAAATTTCAGTCATTAAGGGTAGCAGGCATAGATTTAAGGGAAGAACGGCTTCTTACACGGGAAATTCTACCTTGCCTGTTACTGTATTAAAAGCAGTCTGGTCATTTTGATACCAGACAGAAAAACCAATGTGGTATACAAAGAAGTGCAAAGTGGTCTTCCGGTATTTGTACCTCCTCATTGAAATCGACCCTACGAGGCGTCCAGAATAACCATCGCTCTAGCTAAAAGGACATGAATAAATAAATTAAAAAATTACATGTTATTTTTATATTTCAATAAAATAATATAGTGGAGCAAATTATTTGGTCTTAATTTTAGATAATTTACAATATCCCGCCGGAAATAGAAAAAACAACAGTCAAAATCGTGTTTTCCACGCGAGCGAAGCTGCGGGTGGAAAGCTAGTCTTTAATATAAATAAATGTTATACGAGTTGTCCTATGCGATCTTAAAACCATATCTACTTTGATCATTAGACTCGCAGACTCGAAACACAACATAACCAATACTCCTCATCATACAGCCTCTTAACTGAATCAAGCTTCGCACCAATAAATCTAGCACGATATTACGCGTGTAGACGACGTGGGGGGGGGGGGGGAGTGGTAGGAGGGGATCGACCCCATTGTGCCACCGTGATGTACGGAGCGATTTAGATAATATAATGACGGGGATGAAGTCAAAATGAGGATAGACAGTGTATAAAATCTAGTGAAAGAGGGTGCAATTTCATCCCCCAAAATATAATTACTTTCCTACCAAGTATTATAGTAATAATAATCAAAAGTACTAGCTGTATCGGTAAACGTTGTTCTGCCATATTAAAATCATAACATAACATACCATCACGCCTATATTCCCCGATGGGTTAGACAGAGTACTAATACTACTGTACTTATGTACACCCACAGTTCGCCGGTATGTTTAGGTCCTATGTAATAGGGGGCGAGCCTATTGCCATTAACCGGGCGCTAATCCGGACTCCGAGCAGCTACTAAGAATTTCATAGAAAAACCCAATAAAACTTTGCTCGACCTGGGGATCGAACCTAAGACTTCTAGCGTAGCAGTCACGCTTAGGACCACTAAACTAATGAGGCAGTCCAGGCAGGTTGAGGCAGGCAATACTAAAATCGCAATAAAAAAATGGGGGGTGAGGGTAGGGGTATAAAAAATACGCCTACGACCTATTCTCAGACTTCATCATTTTTGGAGCAGTGGTGAAATAATTTACACAAAGTAAAACGCCTGTCTGGGTTCGAATCTACGATCTACAACTCGTATGTCGTGGCCGATACTGGGCCACCATCGCGACGACAAACGCTTAACCTGCCACAATATTAGAATACTATCTTTCCGCCCACGGCATCGCCCGCGTGATTTCTCGGCTTTTCTGCATTTAAAAGGAATATTTTTCCCGTTTTTGCAATTTTTTTTATTTATGCTCCGCTCCTATTCGTGATACGTCTCAGCGTGATTTATTTATTTAACTAATTACAACGGTCTTTTAACCAATTATAGTAACTAATATATATAAACTGTACGAAATTAACAAAAAAGGCAAACAACACTTTCATAAATTCCTCTCACAGTACTTCTGACATACCAATAAAATCTTCGACCATCCATCCGCAAACAAATCGTCTGTTGGATTAGAATCCAAGAGATCATTAAGCGCGGCCATAGTGCGAGGAATTGGCGACTTAGCACGTGATAATATATAGCCTATAGCCTTCCTCGATAAACGTACTATCAGAACAGTAGTTCCTGAGATTAGCGCGTTCAAGCAAACAAACTCTTCAGCTTAATAATATAAAAAAAGTACTTATAAAAGATTCTGTGCCTGCGCGACAGTTCAGAACAGCTAACTTCAGACAGTCACAGATATTTCGAACAAATTTTAAAAACGTAGGCTTTCATATATCAATTGTTCGTACACACCCACTCTGTAATCACACACTTTCAAAGACAATATGGGGAAACGTACGCGTATAACTAAGTTTTATGCCTATCTACGGTTTAATTTGTATGCCTTTTATTTCATGCCACAAGGGGTCGAAAGCGGGTTGAGTGATTGCTTGGAAAATGTGGTAAAGTGTAGCTAGAATATAATGTAGAACCGATAGAATGATATTAATTTTCAAAGTTTTTTTTTTTATGGTTTGGGCATGTCGAAACAAAGCATGAAAGGCATGAAAAATAAGGTGTAACCGGCACGTGTGTATGAAAAGATGTATGAATGTGGAAGAAGCGAAAGAGGTATGCAAGAGTCGTAGCAAGTGGCGGTCCATATAGTTTCTGCCTACAACTTTGGGAAAAAGACGTGAGTATATCTATGTAAATATTTTTCTTAAACAATCTACGAGTACATATCTATCAATAAATGCGAAACTGTCTTCTGCATAGGCTTTTGTCTTGCAGGAGAGAAATTATACGACAAGTAGGTACTTATGGTTCAACAAAAAGGACAATGAACATAACCAAGGTGATACACAAAGGTTATTAACCCATTGCCAACCCCTTTAAGGCCTTCACTTACAAAGTACAAGACATGATAGTCGAACAACATACCTTCTGATTTCAAATACATAAAAAAATCTTATCAATTCAATGTCCCCACTTAAGGTCATCGACACAAATAAATATATATAAATTCCAGCATATGAATCCCCCACTATCCCACCCTACACACCACCTGTACAAATCTTCGGACATACAGGTTCGGAGCGACGCACGCGCCGCCGACAGATGTTCGCGTTCGGCCGTATTCGGGGCACTTCGCGCGGCTTCGGGTTTACGATTAAAGGGCTGTTTTTGTTGGAAAGTTGAGGTTTTTAAGTGGAGCAAGTTCTTTTACTTTGTAGTTGACAGATTAATTGCGATTCTTGTAGTATTTATGTTGGAATAGGTTTTAAAATGTGTCTAGAAAATAAAGAAAATAACGTCTTGATAAACCCAGGAATTAATACAACAATGTGTAAGTGTTGAAGAGCATAATTATGGTGTTCTGTAGTCTAAACTTAATATTACAAAGAGGAAATATTTGTTTATTTGTTTGTTTGCATTGAATAGGCTCTGAAAGTACTGGACCGATTTGAAAATTTTTTTCACCTATAGTAAGCTAAATTATTCCTGTATGATATGGGCTATATATTATCTCGCAAAATGACAAGAAACGTACTCCACGCGGGCGAAGCCGCGAGCGGAAGGCTAGTGTATAATATTTACGAGTAGGTGTATATGAGAAAAGTTTTTATGCTTTAATAAACTTACGACAACCCCAAGTATTGTATTCTATACCCCAAAAGGCACAATTTTTTCAGGTATTTTTTTATTGTGACAAAACACGGTACATGTGCTTAACGTTGGATGGCATAGTGCCTACCGTGACCTTACTTAGCTATTGCGGCAGACAAAAAATATCCACGCTAGAGTCTTGCATATGATTACCGAACTTAGCGATCGCGGTAGGCAAAATATATCCTAAATAGACCCTACAATCTTGGGCCCTCCATAGAAATTTCTATGTAACATCAAGCTAAATAATCTCCCTTGTAAAGCTTTGGTAAGGCGTGCGGTGCGGCGCGGGCGCACGCGAGGTTTCCTCAATACTATTCGCTATACAAGCGGTCCCCTCGCGTCTTTTTGTGTCACGGTCGTTCAACCGGCTCTTTGATGGGATTAAAATTAAAATTACGGGTTTAGGGACCAGTAGGGGATTTCATGGGAGATGAAGTGACCGAGAGGTGATCGCCTAGTGGTTATAGGTGCCGAATTTGAAGCTAGAATGAAGCACAGCTTAGACTTTTTGAATTCATACTATCCCACCGAAATCATTTTTTATTAAAAAGCTTACTAACGTGGGTGACGCATTACTAGTATTCTTGTTAACCCCTCGAGCTAAGCTAACTGCTTGTGTTACGAGTGGGTTCACGTCGGTAGTCCGACGCCCTAGCCATTAGGCTATCGCCGCTTTAAATGTTCATATAAAATGTTGCCAAATCGAGACCATATGGCTCGCACTATCAAAAAGTTATCAGATCTCAGCAGAGTCAAGCTTCTAACTCTACACGCTCTAACTTCACAAACTCTTCACTGTAGTCAAAATATGTTGCTTGGCCGTTTCGAAACAAGAACTATTGTATAAGAGAAAAGTAATGAACAGTGAATACATTTTTGACTTTACGCCCAAGTGAAGGTAGCTAAACGGCCAAGCCACATATTTCGACTAAGATGTAGGTAGATCTCTATTCCTCCAAAGGCAGAGCTGTAGTAATAGCGAGCCAATTGCAATAAGAATTTTGGATTTATGTCATCATCATTATCATCATCATCAGCCCTTATTCGTCCTCTGCTGGACTTAGGTCTCTTTAAGTGATTGGATTTGGGTTTATGTGCATAATAATAATTAATCATTACGGCACAGGAAAAATACCATCCTCATAATCCCATCTTAGTGGAGTTAGATGACGTCGTGGGCTCAGAAGATGGCGGAACGAGCTAGACCTTTATTGAAGGCATTGGCCGCAAAAAGCTCTGAATCGAGAGGAGTGGAAGGAGGGTAGGGAGGCCTTCATCCAAAAAAAATCCCATCTACTTCTAAGACTTCCCGTCTTTGCAAAATTCCCACTAGATCTCGAAAAATGAGATCACTTCAAGCAGCGCGCGACACTAACGATAATAAATTAATTACTCTTTTACAATAATAATATACGGAACCTATCTAAATAAAAATCTTACAATAAAGGGTTGCTTAAAGCTTATCAATAAAGCCATAAGTTAATCCAATATGTACTGTAAGTACAAGACATAAAGATCATTATTACGTTTATATTGTAATTCTTTTGTTAATTTCTATTGGAATACTATATTGAACGTATTGTGTAGTCAGTAGAAAAGTGCTGTCTAGCTTATAAAAGGGGTAAGTAGAACTCTTGGTCTGTGATAAAACTGGTATACACATACCATCACGCCTGTATTCATTGTAAGGCTAGGCAGAAGTGTACTTTTGTATGCTCGATTTCATATGAAACTTCAAAATCTAGCAATATTTTGTAATCTCGTGTAGTGGTCCCAAGCGGGACTGCTACTTTGCATGCTGCTTTTTTTTATACCACAAAGTTGGCAAACAAGCATAGCTGATGGTAAGCAGTTACCGTAGTCTATGGACGCTTGCAACACCAGGGGTATCACTCGCGTGTTGCCGACCCTGTAAAGGAAAAGGGATGGGACGGAGAAAAGGAGAAGGAAGTAGACTGAGGGACGAATTGGGCCTCCACCAATCCACACTCACCGTACGAAACGCAACATTATACATACTGGTACTTGACGTCGATATTTAGTAAGCTTGGTGCCTGCTTACCCTATGGCAGCGCAATGTTGCTGGCAAAGTGAAACTAAATAAAAGGTAACATAACATGATTGGTGGGGGCGGCAGGTGCGCTAACGGAATCCTGTTTTATGTGCGAGCGCGCTGCGCGGGAGTGGATTAAGAGGCGCGCGGTTTTTAAATGTTATTGTTTAAGGAAAAACGGGTGGATTAATTCTATAAAAAAAATAAGTGTAAGTAATTAAATACTTTCGTGCCCGAATTGTTTAAACCGAGGAGCCGCTCTACTTTGTATAATTATTTGTGGTGTTTCATCACCGCTGCTACCAAAACGGTGAACGAAAACATCTTGAGGACACCACCAACAACCGACATGTCCAAGAAACAAAAAAAATCTAAGAAATGCGAAATCTATAAATCCGCTCTGGGCCCGCGTGGTGGATTACAGCCCACTCCCTCTCACCGAGAGGAGGCCTGTGTCCCAGTAGTGGGGACATTATAGGCCGATTATATATTTGTATTCTTTGAAAAGTACGGTTCACATGTATGAATATCACCAATTCGTCTTTGATCAATAATTAGAAAAGTGAATTTCCATAAAAAGGCTGCGGTGTGGGGATGGGTGACCATTGAGATACCTCTATACTCATCATCACTTTTGCCGTTAGTCATGTCACACAAAAACATTATTAAAAAAAAACATAACTTATCTTAAAGAGCTAAAACTAATTCAAATATTAAAATAGTTTCTCGATATTTCTCCATAGAGGTCGAACTCCGAATCACGCAAGCAGCGGCAGACAAATGATGCCAAAATGCTAATCAGTATTCCGAATAGAAATTTAAATAATAGGTGACCAAAAAAAGTTACATTAACATGTTTTTTTTTGTCATCCGCTGCGCATCTGGGATGCATCATTTTCTATTCAATAACAAGTAAAATTTACACTTCAAAGTTGTTAGGGTTAGCACACATCAGAGTGGTGTCCGATCAAAGAATGTGTCGATACTGTTCTATGTAGGTACTTTCTTATGGTTGTATAGTGTGATGTTTTTTTTTAAAGGATAACTCGGCAAACGAGCAGGCGAGTCATCTGATGGTAAGTAGTCATCGCCACCCTTGGACATCTGCAACACCGAAGGAGAAAAGGAGATGGAAGGAGACGGGGAGAAGGAGAAGCGAAGAGGGAGAAATCGGGCCTCCAGCACTCTCACCGTACGAAACGGAGCAGTATGTATACTGCTACTTGACATCGATATTCTGTGGGAGGGTAGTACCTCCCCGGCCGACACATACATGCTAGCATATAGACATACCAGCGCGAGGCTACTACTACTACCACCAAAACTATCCGAAATAATGTAGAATTTTCGCAATACAATGCGCAATATTATGTCGCTTTATGGCAAACCTATCCGAAATAATGTAGAATTTCCGCAATACAATGCGCAATATTATGTCGCTTTATGACAAAATGGAGTGACATCTGACAGGGATGAATGAAAGAAAGAGACTGTTGCTGTTGCTGCGACCACAAATAAGTTCGGATATGGATAGGTAGAGGAGGATGATGATGATGATGATGATGACGACAATGCGAATTGCGACGCGACCATTTTAACATAAACATAACATACCATCACGCCTGTATTCCCCGAGGGTTCAGGCAGAGCTGTACCTACTAAAGTACACCCACATTTCACCGGTATGTTTAGGTCCCCTGTAATAGGGGGCGAGCCTATTGCTATTAACCGGGCACAAATCCAGACTCCGAGCTGCTAGTGAGAATTTCATAGAAAAACCAATAACACTTTGCTCGACCTGGGGATCGACCCCAGGACCTCTAGCGTAGCAGTCGCCCTTAGGACCACTAGACTAATGAGGCAGTCGTGACCATTAACTGTTTAATTTGTTTAAACCCCGCACAAATTTGACTTATGAAAACAATGCATGGCTCTGTTTGACAATGAGATTTTTTTTTTTATTTCAGTCATATATCTCACCGTTACGTGTTATTGTTAACTAAGTACATTAATACTTACAATAAGAAGTATTAAATGATTTTATGTACTTTACTACTTTATCTACAAATACGATTTTATTTAAATTAGACGGAAGGAAGCTTAGCTTTGACTGGAATTTTTTGCCTAAATACCAAATTTATGAACCAGCTGCATAGCACGCGGCGAAATCGGATAAGAGCGACCATTTTGTAAACTATTAGAATTTTCTGAACGGTGAAAAAGGGCCCTAATAGACTGATATTTAGATCCATTTTCCTGCACTCTTTTTTACTCTGGAATCCTAAAACCGGAGGCATTGATTAACAAGCATTATTACAGTTACATCTCAATGTAGTTGACGGTCGAGTTCTTAAACATCTGCCTATGTTGGAATGAAGACGTATTAAATAGATAATTATCACAAATATGCTAGATATGCCCAATCTACACGTAATTTAGGATTACCGGTAACCGCAACCTATAGGCGCCAGCAATACAAGTGGTATCCGCTCGCGTGTTGTCATCTTGACAACTCAGGGGCCGTATTACCACGTATTAATGCCATAATTTTTACGCTGTGAAAGAGGGACGCCACTATTTAACCTGTATAGCGGCATCCCTCTCTCACAACCTAAAAATGATGGCATTAATACGTGGTAATACGGCCCCCAGTTGTTAAGACGAGTGTTCGAACACGTTCGTTGTGTGTTGTCGCGAACGCAACAATGGTGTACTGTTGTCGCTGTCTCTATCCCTCACGATGCGAACGCGTACCCGATAGGTGAAACAACAATACATTTGCAACGTTTTCGCGCGTATTTCTTGTTCCGAAATTTGGAGATTACTCTTTTAATATAGTTATTACGTAGATATTTTTTTTGTAAAAGGATATTCATTATATTATCTGTGTTCCACATGAGTCAAAATGGTTCCGTATTGATACATTATCTTAAAATACTAGCATAAAGTCGGGTCGTTTTCATCGAAAATTACCAAGCTTTGAGCTGATGTAATTTCTCACCGTCTATTGAAATGAATTTTTACGCTCGAGGAACACGTATTTTAATGATAAGATCGTTACTGCAAAATTTCAAAGTCCTTCATTGGTTAAGATTCAAGATAGGACAAAACTACTTATGTATGGGGCGCGGAGCGCATAGTATCCTCTTAAGTCATATTTGTCCAATAATATCAGCATCACTTTCTTAAGATCGTCCCGGGTGCCATCCAAAGATGCGGCGGTAGCCTAATGGCTAGGGCGTCGGACTTGCGATCATGTCGTTGCCGGGTCGAAACCCACCCATTGCACTACCGACGTGAACCCACTCGTAGCACAAGCGCTTAGCTTAGTGTACGAGGGGTTAACAAGATTACTTGTAATGTGCGACCCACAATGCTAGTACGCTTTTAAAAAAAATCAAATTTGTCAAATAGTATCAATAGCACTTTCTAAAAATTGTCCCGGATGTTCAAAGTAATGATGAGCGACACAACCTCCGCCTGATGACGTCAGCAACACCAGTGGTATCACTCGCGCGTTGTCATCTTGACACCTCAGATATACCCTCATATTGATTGACTCTCATATACCCAATTCACTGGCTATTCGATTATTTTGTATAGTTGATAATCTATACTATACTATAAGACTGCCTCATTAGTATAGTGGTCCTAAGCGCGACTGCTACGCTAGCGGTCCTGGGTTCGATCCCCAGGTCAAGCAGTGTTATTGGGTTTGATTGTATGTTATGTTAATGATAATCTATAGTAATATTATAAAGAAGTAAAGTTTGTGTTTGTGAGATTGTAGGGGGGGTGACTAATATCTGTATCTACTGTACCGATTAAAAAAATGTTTTTCCAATAGAAAACCACGTTATTTGTGAGTGTCATAGTCTATATCGGCCAACGAAGTGGGCACAGGGGCCCTAGACAATGTCACATCTGCATTATCGATAACGAAGTTAGATTTCCGAAATGTATGGATTTGACATAATTTCATCACGTGACATATCGAAAGATTATGCCAATTCCACACATTTCTGATATCTAACTTCGTTATTGATGATAACGATGTGACATTGTCTAGGCCCCCAGGTCAGCTAGTAATAAATAAACCTGTCTCATTAGTCTAGTAGTCCTAAGCGCGATTGCTACGCTTGAGGTGCGGAGTTCGATCTCTTGCAAACTATTACTGGGTTTTTCTATATTTCTGGGTATAAAATTCCCAGTAGCAGCTCGAAGTTTCAACTGCCAGGACGAGCGAAGTGTTATTGGGATTTTCTACGAAATTTTCAGTAGCAGCTCGAAGTTTGGATTTGGCATTGATGTCAGAAAGGGGCTCGCTTCTTATAACACTACGGCGCACTGTGAATGCACATTTGTACACCTCTGCCTAACTCATTGGTGTATTATTATTTTCAACCGACTTCAAAAAGAAGGAGGTTCTCAATTCGTCTGTGTTTTTTTATAAATAACTGAATTTTTTATAACGTTAATCACATAGATAGCTGTGTCTCGCTGGCATGCCAGCATGAATTGCCCGGCACGGCCAGGGAAGTATGTTAAGTAGTGAGGTTTAATACGGTGAGTAAGTATTGAGCGCCGGGCCCAAATCCTCCCTCAGTCCCCTTCCTTCTCTTTTCCCTCCTATTTCCTAATGTAGCTATGGGCGGCGGTTGCCACTTTCCAACTACCACCTGGGTCGTTTGCTCGTCTACCAAAATGAATAAAAATAAATAGATAGATAGATAGATAGATTATTCTTTATTGTACACAAGAAACAAAATACAAAACAAACGTAGTAAGTAGGTACAATTGGCGGTCTTATCGCTAAAAGCAATTTCTTCCAGACAACCATTGGGTGGAAAAGATTGGTTAAAAGATAATGGGCTGTTGTATGTGTACATAATAAATAGGTATTCAGTAAATATATACTTAATTATAGATAGATATGTTGGATTGAGATATAATATAAATATTGTAAATGCGTTATAAAATGTAAATAAGATAAATATCATACTAATAATACTATAAAAATAAATATTATAATAATAATACTATAACGATAAATATATATAAATAAATATATATATATATATAATATCGGTACTCTATAAATACAGAACAATAGTAACAATTTAAGCAGCCAAGTAATACTGTTTCACCATTAATTTAAATGATGCCAAAGTTTTTGCACGTCTTATGGAAACCGGCAGTGCATTCCACAGACGAGTAGCCTGAACAGTGAAAGACTGATCGAAAAATTTAGTGGTATGCATAGGCATCTTTAGCTTTAAGTTTTCTGATGAACGTAAGGATCTCAAATGTGTATCACAGACGAACTCAAAACGAGTTTTAAGGTAGGAGGGTGTAGCAGGATTAAATAGAATACTGTAAAGTAATGAAAGAATATGAGTATTCCGGCGAAGACGTATAGGGAGCCACTTGAGCTTAGCGCGAAAGTCTGACACATGATCATATTTGCGTAAACCAAATATGAATCTTATACAAAAATTTTGGAGACGCTCAAGTTTATTAAATTGGTCTACGGTGAGATCAAGGTAGCTGGCATCGGCATAGTCAAGGACAGGCAAGAGAAGAGATTGTGCAAGCGCAACTTTAGTCGCTGTTGGAAGAAAGTTGCGTAATAATAAATATTTCTCTATGTATTCCGTCTACATAGATGTCTGCCTACACTGGCGGTAAGGATGTTACCACGTGACTGGTCATTATACCGGTCGCCCGCCGAGATACACCTGGCCGAAGTATTAGCATATCGATACCGTTGTGTGGCCAATTTTATGGTCATCGCGTGGTACTATATGTTTGATAGATGCTGTGGGAAAATTGTGAGATAGGACCTCGAAGATTAGGATAATTAATTTAACTAGCCGTCGCCCGCGGTTTTGCTCGGACCCTAAAAGGATTTAATTATTATAACTCGCCTTGTAGGCGGCGTATCAACGTGAAAAGTATACTAGATATTAATTAAGATTCGAAGTGAAAACCGCACCCAATTTTGTGCAGAAGTTTTAGGATAGGTTAAAAGTAAATTAAAATAAAAGCTTTCCGCACAATGCGAGGCCATCCTATATTGGATTTGTATAGCTTGATGTGTAGCCGTGCGTACAAAGTAAGTCTGCTGACCATAAAATGTCAACGCATTTGTAGATTGTGAGAAAGAGATGGCGGTAGAGCGATGGTAGTGCGGCATCTTTCTCTTTCAACCGCAAACGATTACGAGCTTTGATTTAGGAACTCAATCCATTAGAATGTCCCACTTCTCTCATCCACCACGCTAGCCTACTGCGCGTTGGCAGATTTCACACGCTGTAAAGAAAATCTCACAGGAATGCAGGTTTCCTAACGAAGTTTTCCTTCACCGTTCAAGCGCGTGATAATTAATTATAATCTCCAAATTCCGGAACAAGAAATGCGCGCGGAAATGTTGCAAATGAATTGTTGTTTCACGTCTCGGGCACGCGTTCGCATGTGAGCGATAGAGACGGCGACAACAATGCAACATTATCGAACTCGCGAGAGACACTTCTTTTAAACAATTTCTATTAAAATATCGAGAACCATTAGTAGCGAAAGAAGACGATTTTCGCTAAATTTATTATAATGTGAACATTTATATTCTACCATCGGTATCTACCTACTGACTATCGAGTAACATACGCACCGTGTTAATAATTATGTAACATTATACTTATTGCTTCGATTCGGCTTTGAAGTTCAAGGCGTCATCTTTATTTTAATACTTTTTCCTGTGACCACGACTGCCTTGCTTAGACAAGGGCACACTCCGAATCTATACATACCTATACTTACAACGTTAATTTTTGTTGACCCGAAAGCCGAAAATAGTTTGTTCAGAATCAGTAACAAAATCGATTGCAATGGTTTTTAGCCTATGTTATATTTTTACATTTAAAAATTATTCAAGTAGGACACCCATTTTTATTGCGGAAATCGGCGCTAGAAACACAGAACACTATAAAAAATACTACTGCACAAGATTGGATGAGGTTTTCACAGTTGTATTGCTGGAGGTCTAACATAAGAACGGCAAATGAATCAAGTTTTAAAACGGAAATGTCGAACGGCGCCCATTCCGTAGGATATTGTTGGGCTTTCTCCAACAATAAAAGTGACGGAGGGAACGAAGTAAGACGTAGGAACGGCAGGCGAGGTAGAATGTCCAATAATATCCTACTGGTCCGGTGCACTTAACCAGAGGGACGCAGGTTCGGCTTCTGCCTGAAATCGTATTTTCTATCACTAGAAAATTCATACCTTTGTAGACATACAAAACTATTTAATGCCAACGTATATTAAAAAAGTAACGACCAAACTATAAACATATTTCCCAATAATTGTAACAATGTTTTCCTTTAGGATATGCTTGCTCAACTCAACCAATATTTCATATCTTATCTGCCACGTGCCAAGTGACTCACAGTTAATATTTGAACGTATTATTTGCGCACGATTGGTCTACTGATGCGCATGAGTTGATTGATGAAGATTTCCTTGTGTAGATGTTTTTGGGGAATTTTGGTTCGTGCTGATCAATCGTTATAGGCGATAAAGGGAATTAATTGTGTTGACTTTCTTCATCATCAACCCATTACATTGTCCCACTGCTGGGTACGGGTCTCCTCTCAGTACGAGAGGGATTAGGCTATAGTCCGCCACGCTAGCCTACTGCAGGTTGGCAGACTTCACACGCCGTCAAGGAAATCTATTAGGCATGCAAGTTTCCTGACGATGTTTTCCTTCACCGTTTAGCGCGTGATAATTAATTATACACTTGATTTGTTTTTTTTTTAGGCTATTTTGCCCCACTGCTGGGCAGGGGGGCGAAATAGGCTGGAAGGGGGCAGGGCTGGGCTGGGCTCTTTCGAATCCGACCTATCCAAAGTTTTAGCTATCTTTCAAGAGTCGAGTTCATCGCGTTACCTCCGTCTGGGGCGACCGCGCTGTCGCTTCGCTCCTTGTGGGATCCCTTAGTCATAGTTTTTGCCCACAGTTGGTCTGGCATTAGGATATATTGACTAGTAAATAATCTGTTGTATTTTTGGAATCTCTTTTCATTATTTAGCATTTGAATTAAGAACAAATTTCGCACCTTTGCGGTTGGCTTGGCACTTAACATTACGCATTCAAAAATTGAGCTGTCAAACGCAAAAAGATTTTTCAAACCTAACTGGTAGTTATAGATATTAGCGCGTTAAACGTTGTAGATAGACAGGTAACCTTAAATCACCTATACATGACGTAATAACAATTCTACAGTGTAAATACACTGCCTGTATTTCCATGCTATACTTACCACAGTTTGTAAAATGATGGGTGGCCATTCAAAACCTGAAATTCTTACTTATTTATATGGCTGGCACCCATCTTAAATATTAATCAATCATTCTATCTGCACTAGTACTGACTACAACAGACGCAACGTTAAAAAACAAAGAGATCTCGCCTCGCCATTCATTCGGATCGCGTGCGCACCATGTGCATGTGTGCGTTCACGAACGTTGCGTGTACGCACACTGACGCACACGCACGATGCGATGCAATTTGTTTCATAAACCGCGAGCCAAGTTTGTAGTAGTTAAAGAAAAGGGTTATTGTTCGGTTAGAAGTCTTTGCTATGATACTTTTTATATACATGATGTAACATAATAATACGTAACACTTGAAGAACAGTTTTTTACCAACGATAAATAAAAAAAAACCATTTAAATTGTCGTTAATTCTGTAGGGGAGATCCTGAAACGGTAGATCGCTTTCAGGTTATACATACCCTGTATATACAACCTATGCAGTCCACAATCCCATGTGCTGAATGCGACCAACCAAAGACAGGGTGAAATGATGCACAATAACGAAATGAAATGAAATGATATTTAATTCTGTAAATAGATCTTTTAAGACACTTTTACAAGTCGTTTTTTTACATATTTTTTTTAACTAGATGGCGTCGACGTTTCCTATCTGACGACCTCTGAGAAGAAACGTCGAAACAAACTCAGAGAATCATGGTCTCTTTTAAAGTCCAGACAATAGTTATATTATATGCGAGTTCAATGTAGGGCAAAATCTGAACAGGCCTTTTGAAGAAAGAACCATACCAGCTTTGAGTTGACCTGTCCTAACTGACGGAACGCATACATCAGTCATCGTGTAGCTCAACCATTTTTTAGGGAGCCCATCGACCCGACGCACAACGATACCAGATCAGCAAGATATTTGCGTAGGTCTACGCCCAGCAGTGGACTTAATAGTGTCTTATGACTCAATAAGGAAACGGTATTTGTTATCGAAAATATTGGTACAGTCGCCAGCAGGTCAAGGTATACAAAACTGTCAAATTTCTTCAAATGATTTTAAACCTTAACTTCTTAACGATAAAGTTCAAAATCAACTGAGAAAATTTGACATATTGTGGTAAATTGATGTGCTGGCCCATTTCTATTATGTACAGTACATAATAGAAATGGGCTTATATTAATAGCTTGACAGTTGCAGCCACGACCTCTAAAACGGCAGTACAACGCCTGAAGGGCGATTCCGCTATAGACGATTTTCAAAATAAATTTTTAAATCACTTATTTCTTACGACTGCCTCATTAGTCTAGTGGTCCTGAGCGCGACTGCTACGCTAGAGGTCCTGGGTTCGATCCCCAGGTCGAGCAAAACTGTTATTGAGTTTTTCTATGAAATTCTCAGTAGCAGCTCGGAGTCTGGACTTGTGCCCGGTTAATGGCAATAGGCTCGCCCCCTATTACGTGGGACCTAAACATACCGGCGAAATGTGGGTGTACTATAGTACACCTCTGCCTAACCCTTCGGGGAATACAGGTGTGATGGTATGTTATGTTATTTCTTACCTTTTTTTATAACAGTGCAATGGAGAGTCAAAATTTAATATTTAATAAAAAAAAATATATTTTTACTTCATATTTTATTATTGCCACTACCTCTAAAACGGCAGTACAACGCCTGACAAAGTTGTAATCCTGATTCTCGTGAACAATCTCCGAACAATCGAAAACGTCGCGTAAACTGAATCTCTATAGGAAAATTATTTAAAATACCCTCCGAAACAATTCAACACAATCAACTAATCATACTTACGGCCAATTTTATCGGACCACTTAGCCGACTACAGTGCAACAACAAAACGTACGCACACATTCACACGCTGCGCACACGCATACCGTGCGGTGCGCGCGAATTTTTCGCGCAGGTTCTTGACCGGAGCTATTTCCGGCTCGGGGATCGAAACGACGTTTTATCGCCCCCGGCACAACTGTATCGGAATAAAGTTCAAGGCATAAGCGGAAAGCGGGAACAAATACTTAAAAGTTATCGATTCACCCATCAAGCAATATATTACGGACATAAGTAGGGTATATTGTTTTCGAGACCCAAATGCGATTTCGCTAGGTTATATTAGCGAGAGCAGATGGCCATTGAACGTAATCAGACAGGAGCGCATTCGTTTACAAACATTGCCAGTAATGTCAGTTTCAATGTCTACTGTAAGACAGGGCGATTCTATTACCACGATACTAGGCATAATACACAATTTTCGGCTGCTATTGAGAATTTTAACGGGTTTAAAAATCAGTACCTGCTAGAATCATGGTGAAATTGTGAATTTTACATTGTGACTGGCTACTATGACTCTACCAGTACGCTGTACCATACTATATAAATACCGTAAACACTATTTTTGCACAGCAATTTCCATCAAATATCGCTTCCGCTTATGCTTTGCTCTAATCCACCGGATATGTTAAGCATACCCAGCATCTAACTCTTAGGACATCTGTTCGCCTATATTGGCGATCGTCAATAAACACTGTCACCGACTAAATAGAGACTTGAGACATCAAGCTCTGTATACAAACTTGCGAGAAAGAGACAATGCAATACGAAGTTAATAGCTCGATCCTTCTCGTACTTTGATAGTTATAACATTTATTTACACTGATAATTAAGCAAGAAGGAGAAGATAAATTAATTGAGCTTTGGTAACTCATGTGGTATTGTTGTTCAGGGTCTAGACCGGAACAGAATAAAGCTATTGTCAACTCGTCTACAATTCAAGTTATACATATCCAGTGAAGACTGAGCTTGCATTGCAAAGGCTTTCCGTTAAATGGGAGGCTAGCCTATACTGCATATACATAGCTTTCTACAGGTAAAGTAACTGTGACTCTCTTAAGTTGTGCGCAAGAGGCTGTGCAGTAGTCAATTTTAAGATAAAAACGCAGGGCGCATGCGTGTACAGAGAACAGAGATGCTTTGTCATTCTCTAACATTCCGTTATTGCATAATGACGTCTCGCTTGCTCAGTGCATGTTTCAGAAAATGAACTTTCGATATTTTACACAGTAACCGTTCGAAAACATTCGAATGCCCTATTCGAATAAGTTTTTATTTCTATTTCTCTTGTATCAGAAAGGTCACAAAATATCACAAAAAAGTGCCAGATTCAACTATTACAAATGAACAGTCCCGAAATCATTGAATAACGATTTTGATACAGTAAAGTATCAAACTATTTCATACACAACATAGTACAGACATTATCGGTCTTATTTTAAGAAAATATAAAACGTCCATTAATTTTTCTACTACTCGAAATGTCACATGCCAAAACAAAAGTTCTAAGAGGCTTATTCGACGATTTATATTTCTATGTATAAGACGGTATGTATGTAAAAGTGTAAAAAACAACAAGGAACGTAATATCCTTCAAATTTTCTCTTGTAGTCTCCAAAATATCGTTACCGCTTATAACTTACGTCTCAACGGATGTTGCTAACACAAGTAAACCAAGAGGTCTGCCTGTATACTCATGGCTACAGCTTAATGATACCTTACCTTTCGAGAAAACTTTGAAGACGACTTACCTGAAAGGATAAAAAAACAACATTAGTACTGAATAGCAGGAAGTGTAGTAGGTATTTTATAATTACATATTGTCAAATATAAATGTGGATCATGCACGAGGAGGTTAATGAACGTAGATGTCCCAGGAATGTAGCAAGTCGAAATCATAGTCTCTGCCAACCCTCATGGGAGACTGGCGTTACAATATGTATGTCAAATTTAATTCTCAATACAAACATTACCTACCTACGTTCTTAAATTTTAATAGGAGACTGCCTCATTAGTCTAGTGGTCCTAAGCGCGACTACTACACTAGAGGTCCTGGGTTCGAACCCCAGGTCGAGCAGTGTTATTGGGTTTTTCTATGAAATTCTCAGTAGCAGCTCGGAGTCTGGATTTGTACCCGGTTAATTATTACATGAGACTTTAACATACTGGCGAAGTGTAAGTGTACATTAGTACACCTCTGTCTAACCCTTCGGAGAATACAGGCGTGATGGTATATATTTGGCGATGGTATAAGTCCACTACAAGAGTCCTCCATACGTTTTTTTTTGTGTGGAAAATCCTTTTTATGGCGTCCTGGGGAAGGTGACGGAATATGAATCCTGTCTACTTTATACTACACATTGCTAGTCTTTGAATCTATATCTGGTCTATAAGATTCGAGATCACAATGTCCTCCGCGACCATAAATACAAATAGTTACCTACATCACTCAAATATTAGTTCTTGATAATTTGAACCTCGACTTCTCATGGCTTGGCATTTTATTGAAAATGTTAATAGCTTCTAAGACTTGCGTGTAGAACTTCAGATTTAGGGATTAAGACCACTAAACCGTATCATGAATGTTACAAAGCTGCATTTCTCGGCTGACATTCTATAGAAGCTTGCCTCGGAGACGTTAAGCCGTCGGTCTATTATCATATATCTGAAAAGCCAGACTAAATTTATCGTACTAGCTGTGCCCCGCAATTTCTCAAGCCGTTTCTTTTTGTTTTTTCTGCTCTACTCCTAAAGGTCGTAGCATGATGTTAAAGCCCAAGTTACTCCTTATAACATCAGCTATTTGCTTGTGAAATTCTCGCCAAAATCGGTCTAGCCGTTTCGGATATTAGCCGAAACAACCGGGGAAGGCAAAAATTGTAAAATTGTTTTTTGTTTTTTTTGTTACACCAAACCACCACCGTTTTATTGTTTATCTGGCACGACTGGAAGACGACCTAAGTTGGAAAAGGCTAGAAGGATGGATAAGATGATGAATAGGCATAGAAGCCACCTGATAACAACCGCAGCATATAGATACCGGCAACAGTTTATTTACAACTAGTGCCAACACAATCAGAGAACTACTCAATAAAAAATACTTCAAAAATGACCGCATCACTTCCTTAAATGGAGTTCTCGAGATCTTCTCCTTCTTCTTTTCCTTCTTTTTACCTTTAAATTCTTCTTTGCAATATACATATAGGTACTAAGTTTTAAAATGTGGAAGCTTGTTATTAGCAATTTACGTAAAAATATTGTTCTTTAGCTGTAAGTGTTTTTAGTCTGTAAGCTTTCCTAAAAAAAATAAAAAAATAAAAAACACTACACTGACAGTAGTGTCACTCGGAGTCATCATTTGGAGACCTCAGTTGATATGTGTCAAAAGTATTTTTTTAATGGAATAACTCTGCAAACGAGCAGGCTAGCTACTTGATGGTATGGTATGGTATGGTATAGCGGGCTTTTTTCCGCAACTCCACGACTAAGCGCGTATTTTGCGTGTATTTTACTTGATGGTAATAAGTCTTCGCTGCAGGTACGATGCCGAGCCTATTTAAGGAAAAGGGAGGCGAGGAGAGAAAAGGAGAAGGAAGGAAACTGAGGGAGGAATTGGGCCTCCAACGCTTCACACTCACCGTACTAAACGCAACAGTATGCATACTGCTACTTGACGTCGATATTTTATTAGAGCTAAAAGACTTGTCACCAACAATCGACACTGTAACGTTCGGAGCATTTACTTCGTGACGAATGCACTTCTACAGCGTTACAATATAGTGTGTAGCGACCATTACAGCTCTCTCAGACATTGCGTGTAAAGAACTTGAAGATATATAACCTAATTGCCTAAAATTGCTATTCAATCCGATTGAATTTCTTTTGTGAACCTGTTTAAGAGATGATAACTTTCTAGGGAATAATTCATTTCATATAACATCACATACCACCGTCTGTATTCCCCGACGGGTTAGGCAGAGGTGTACTAATGTATCCTAAATTTCGCCGGTATGTTTAGGTCCCATGTAATAGGGGGCGAGCCTATTGCTATTCGCCGGGCACAATTATTCATTTCACCAACTTGGAAGTCCCGCTTAAATTATTCGGTAGTTTATGCCATACATATTCTGTTCCACCATATTATGGTAGCGGAGTGTCGATTGTCTGGATTTACCAATAATGAAATAAAATCGTGCAATTCCAAAGCACAAAACGCAAAAAATTTTGAAACAAACTGGCAAGGAGGGCCACTGTAGAAGATTGAGGTGTGAAATGTAATTTTTCGCCGAATCCACTATTTTACACCAAAATCGTCGACGATAACGTTTTTTACGCAAACGTTTTAATACTCAATCGCGAATAAGTTATTTTTAAAGTAGCAATTTCTACTGCCATGTGCCAAACCAAGAAAAAAATGAATTTCGCGCCCAAGGCTGACGGTTTAGCCTTGAAGTAAAACTCAGCAGAGACCAACCAAATATTCTACCCACTTTCACATCAAGCCCGTTCATCGAAAATCAAAAATTTGAATTCGGAAACGGAACGAGAACGGCGCGGGCGCATTTGATTTTTTTTCTCAATCCTAGGGCGCTTTGTCAGGCAACCTGGCTCTTTCACTCTTTCATATTTCGTATATGTCTGTCTCACATCGGGGGTGGGTAGAGAGGGTGTTGAACGCCAGATGTTTGGAAGATTCTTTTTTTTTTCTTTACGGTCTTAGGGAACAATGGGGGCGAGCTTGAGATTTGAGCATATGGTCTTGGAACAGGTATCAATTGATAGGCGAATTCTGATTTTTTTGTGACTATATACCGCTTGTTATTTGATTTTCGAGTTAATATTTTTGCTTGTGTAATGAGGGATACTAACTTTTAGAACGTTATTCGTTTGCAGTTATGATGCCCTGGTAGCTCACCTCACATTGCCTTTCAAGTCGTAGGTCTCGTGTTCAAATTCAAAGCACGCAACTGTGACTTAAAAAAAGCTTAGATGCAATGTCGGTTTCACATTACTAGTACCTATTCTTGTTGAACCCTTGTACTTAGCTAAATGCTTGTATTACGTACGAGTGGTCCATGTCGTTAGTGCAATGTGTGGGTTCGAACCGGCAACCACATGATCGCAAATCCGACGCCCTAGCCTAGGCTACCGCCGCTTTTTTCACGTTCTTTTTTCGCTTTTTACAATTAATTATCATTAGCTTAAAATTGTGTAAGAAAACATCGTGAGGAAACCTGCATGCCGGAGAGATTTTCTCGACAGTGTGTGAACTTTGCCAACCCGTAGTGGTCCAGCGTGACGAACTATAACCTCTCAAGCTATAAGAGGAGACACGTGCCCAGCAGTGGGCATGATGACATATGTAATCCATTAGATAAATGATGATTACCAATTTGGACGTAAACTGTCAACGGAAAACGCAAACTTCTGCAGGACTTATGATCTAGTAGACGAATATAATTATACAACAAAAATTACCACGACTTTACACTTTTTTTTGTCAATGCTAAGGTACAGTCATAAATAGTAATAACCGCTAGTGAAGTTATTTGCCAAAACATCTGTTACTATTATTGGAACGTGCTAAATACAAATAAACAATACAATGTAAGCAATAGGACAAGTTTCCCACGAATTTTGTGACGAAATTTTGCATTTTATGACGCGTCATAAAATCCAAAATTTATTAAATTAAATTATAAAGAGGATATCCTCTTTATCTAACACATTTTTTTGCGATTACATCTTGCCTGTACTTAAAAGGGTTGGGTTTATGCGGTAGCCCCGCCATTTCCTAAATAGCGACATTTCAAGAAGAAAAACCGAAACAAACTTAGAGAATCATGGTCTCTTTGACCAGACATGAATGATGATGAGATGTATGAATGTGGACGAAGCAAAAGAAGTATGCAAGAATCGTAGCAAATGACATTCTGTAGTTTCTACCTACCCCTATGGAAAAAGGCGTGAGTGTATTTATGTATGTGTAGTGTTTGTATTTCTTTATCTATTTAATAGATATAATAACACCGTCTCACATACTGCAGTAGCGGATAGCTTGACAGTTGTCAGTTGGCATAATTGGCAGTGTGACCATTGCTTGAATATATGTCGTGAGAGATTACGGGGGATATATAAAAGGCTAGTGCTTGTTGAAATTAAAATAAACATTATATAAGAACCCTGCATCTAGTATCTTTAGATTTGTATCACACACAGACAAGTGCCTGTAGGTACTGAAATTGCTTTTCGCGGGTTTTGAGTAGACCGGGCCAATTTGACTGTACCCATATACATGTAGTTCTGTGTGTCACTATGTAGTTCGACCACAAATTAGTTCCCGTTTACTCTACCTGGAAAAATGACGGGTATCATGATAAACCATGAAATATTGTGGTAAAAATACAGCGTGACGTCACGAAGCTATAAAGAGGAGATAGTTCTCACGGGCACAGGAAGTGATGGGTAGAGAGTAAGGTGTGGTGCCACTGACAGCGGGTGGATACGCTCTTGTGTATTTATTTTTACAGATGTTATCCTTTTTCTATGAATCTTTACCTATTTAATGCTTTTACTGAGAGAGAAGACCAGTACTCAGCAAGTGAGACGGTAAATGGAAGATGATGATGTAATAATTTCCTCTTTGTAATTAAATTCAACTACATATTTACGCCCGACGGAACGAAGATATGCGTTTAAGGTAAGACGTTGTTTGTTTATTTGTGCAAAACGAATTGTATTGAGTCTACTGGACGAGCAAGACTTGTGGCAATTTAAACTATCATTTCATGTTTTTAAATCCCAACGTGTCAGATCCTATATGGTCCCTATTTTCCAGTCTTAGTGCTCACCTACGTTATATGAGAAACTCTTGCACAGTCTTATTTCATGCTTCTAGAGGCACCGGTTTATGGTTGCGTAGTCTATCAGACAGTAGTAGATGTCACATTCATAGAAAGGAGACAGTTCTCACGAAAACAGGAAGTGATGAGTAGAGAGTGGGGGTGAGGTGCCACTGACAGAGGATAGAGTTGTGTGCAAGAAATTGTGGCAAGTGTTTCACAAAAAATAAAATAAGTTTGACTGTGTCGAAGATACCTAAGATACGTTTGGCTAGTGGCTGAGTAAATGGACTCATCCAATGAAGTGTAAGTTTAAGCTCGAGGCAGATGCATACATCTCTGCTTAGTCTTCCATGTAATCACTTCTACGGGCTACTGTGTAGCGAATGTAACAAGCATCTAGCAAAAGTATGGGGCTTGTTTTTAAAAACAATGCTCTAGATATTTTTGTATTACAGTTTATTGTATTGGTCTCATTGTTCCTTTCAGAACAATATGTATAAGGGGACGCGCATGCGCATTGGATACGTTCGGCATCATATCAACAAACTCTTCCGAAGAACCATGGGAACCTACCGTTCTTATCGACCATATTAACTGACTAATCTTTAGCTATGACTCAGAAAATATAAAAAACAAACGCATTAATATTCGATCGGAAAAGAACTCTCAGAGATATAAGATTTCAATAAACGAGCATAATAAAATATACAATGACTAAATAATTAAGTAGCACAGAAAATTATTCACAAACAGAACATAATATTTCTGTTTGTGAATAATTTTCTGTTTATTATTAGCTATTGACGAGCTTTAGTGTTATCAATAAAAACAAATTTTAGCCACACCAAAGCGTAACCAGGCGTACTGGTTTGTAAGCTTTTATAAACATATCCTAGTCATAATGATATTCTATCGCAAGCCAGAACACAGGACACAGGAGTACCCAGAATATTTCCTACACTAGAGTTCTAGGTAAAAAGGTATCCAAAAGAAGTACAAACTTTGTATAAGCGTATCCACCCGCTACACGCTCACACTCCGCCCCCGCTTAAAAAAAACTCTCCCGCATACAAAGCGAATACTTTCCGAACATCTGTCAGCATGGGGGGTGCGTTGCATCCCTCTCACACATATCCTTATGTGGTTTATTTGTCTCTTTCATGTCGGCAGGTAGTTAACCTGAGTTTTGCGAGTCATGTTCAGAACTAAAGATCATTGGGTTACTAGTACGTAAATATGGTTTTAGGAAGAGGGAAAGGGTATCCCGCCAAAATTATTTTTTGGAAGTTCATATATATTATAAGATAACTAGCTTTCCGCCCACGGCTTCGCCCGCGTGGTTTATTGGCTTTTCTATACTAAAATATGTATTATACATATAAACCTTCCTCTTGAATCACTCTATCTATTAAAAAAAACCGCATCAAAATCCGTTGCGTAGTTTCAAAGATTTAAGCATACAAAGGGACATAGGGACAGAGAAAGCGACTTTGTTTTATACGTAGTGTATACGTATAAAACAAATGTATATATGTAGTGATAATTACAGTGTATCCGAAAAGAGTGATCAATCGAATAACAAGTTCATATTTATTTTAAGTAGAATAAATTGCCTCAAGAGTCTAGTCGCGATTACCATAATGCAAAATGGAGACTCCATTTCTATGAATTTCTCAGTGGCAACTCGGATTTTGGATTTGTATATGGTTAAATTGCTACAGGTTCGCCCCCTATTACATGGGATCTATCTAAGACATATTGCTGGCTGGTCCTGACAATAGTAATGAATTAAATCAGCAAAGCTAGTTCGCTAGCACATCAGGGCCCCTAGACAAGTGGCATGAACGCTAATCCAATAGAATAGAATAGAATTCTCAATGTATGGGAGTGACACTAGCTTACGACATGACATGTCAATTAATGTCGTAAGCTAGTGTCACTCCCATACATTGAGAATTCTATTCTATTCTATTGGATTAGCGTTCATGCCACTTGTCTAAGCCCTCAGGTTACCACAAAGTGTAAAATTTTCTTAGTAGATTTTGAACTTCATCATCAATACATTAAGGTTTAAAATCATTTGGAGAAATTTGACAGTTTTGTATAATCTGATGTGCTGGTGACAATACTTAAAAAAGTGTTATAATATATTCTAAACTAGTCGCCACTGTTAAGTATGGTTGATGAATTTTGGTACCGAGGTAGATTGGACCTTGGAGGAAGAGATTCAGGCTACCGTTTATCTCAGTCATTTGGAAAACGAGGGTAAACGCTGGCTCAAGCTAATGTCATTGTGTCTTAATCGTCGAATCGTAGCCTCTAAATTACCGATGTAAACAGTTTTATAATATTCTAATGACATCGTAAAATTTAACCATAGAAAATTAATGAATTTGGACTTTACGGCACTGAGATAAGGAATATTTATAAATAGGAATTATATTTTGAACATTTTAGAGAATTACCCTTCAACGTATGCACTGTGGAATCTCCCTACGTGCGCAGGAGTTCAGCGCTATATGTCAAAATACTCCAAGAAAATCACCTACACTATCATTGCACCTAGCCTACGAGTGAGCGAGACTATCTCACGCGCACTTTGCAATACGATTGAAAGAGATAGATATAATATAAGTGAGGGTGCGCAAGCGACCCTTTGCGATGCACTGCAGGGTAATTCACCGTAGCTATGGGGTGGGGTATGGTGCCTTTTTATGGTGTATTGTAATGACCTTACTGACTTGTTAGCTTGGGGGGCGCTAAGAGCTTTTATAGATCCATGATCTCATGGCGTACTGATAAAATATATTTATTTCTGTAACATTTTTAAAAGGCACTTTTACAAGTACCTAGCAATGAAAAAAACGCCGAAAGAAAGGCAGAAGAATTTCAATTTTATACTAAACTAGCTTTCCGCCCACGGCTTCGCCCGCGTGGTTTCTCGGTTTTTCTGCATTTATTTTTTTCCCGTTTTTGCAACATTTTTCATTTATGCTCAGCTCCTATTGTCTTAGCGTGATGATATATAGCGTATAGCCTTCCTCGATAAATGGGCTATCTAAAACTGAAATAAATTTTCGAATCGGACCCGTAGTTCCTGATATTAGCGCGTTCAAGCAAACAAACAAACTCTTCAGCTTTATAATATAAGTAAGTATTGAAAAGTATAGATAGAACGTAAGTACTTTGAGGTATTCCACGAACTACACTCAAACGAAACACACCTAAAGTATTCCACTTAGGACACTCGTAGGTGGGCTTACATACCATCATACCATCACGCCTATAGTCCCCGAAGGGTTAGGCAGAGGTGTACTGATGTACACCCACATTTCGCCAGTATGTTTAGGTCCCATGTAATAGGGGGCGAGCCTATTACCCGGCACAAATCCAGATTCCGAAATGCTACTGAAAATTTCATAGAAAAACCCAATAACACTGCTCGACCTGGTAATCGAACCCAGGACCTCTAGCGTAGCAGTCGCGCTTAGGACCACTAGACTAATGAGGCAGGCATGTAGGTGGGCTTCGAATAATATTTTAAAATAATAAATTTTCCATTCTAAAGAAAAAAAACTACGAATAAGAAAGAACTAAGAAATCAAAAAGTCAACAAGTTAAGCAGGTAGGTAAAAGAAAACTTCAAAATAGGTCTCTATGAAAAACTGTGTTTAAAATGTTTTTGATTATGTGATTTTAGTAAGAGGATAAAAAAAAATCATCAATAACTTGAACATAATAATTCTAGTGTGCTAGTTAGAAACCTGTCTTCTTATAAAGAAAAAAGAATTGACATTGAATTCAAAGCTTGTTGTAAGACAAAGAACAGGTGCAAAGTAACAAGATAGCTTTATTCTATAAAAAACATTCAACTAATTGGTTCATAATTAATTTCGGAAGCTCGCCTGAATACCAATAAATAATTAAGCAAATTAATATTTAAATGACTGCTACGCTAATAGTCCTTGGTTCAATCCCGGGTCGAGCAAACTGTTATTGAGTTTTAAATTCTCAGTAGCAACTCGGAGTCTGAATTTTTGCCCGGTTAATGGCAATAAGCTCGCCCCCTATTACATGGGACCTAAACATACTGGCAAGGTGTGGGTGTACATTAGTACACGTCTGCTTAACCCTTCGGGGAATACAGGCGTGATGGTATGTTATGTGATTTTTTAAATTATTAATTGGCGTGGATTATTGATTTCGAGTTGGAGGTCAGAAGGGGGTCGCATCTAATCTTTTAGAAATTTGTGACCGCGTTTCTAGACTAGAAATTGCATAAGTAATTGCTTGCTAAAGCAAGAGTTTTGGTTTTAGATGCCAGGGCACAGACTAGAGGGGAAGAGAAGTGCAGTTTTCAGTCGGTATAATTTGGATATTATACTCTGTCGTATCACTAGGTGGTGGAAGATTCACGAAGATTTTCTACACCCAAATTAAAGGAGTTAAAGTAAAAATAAAGTTTTGAATTCATAATTATCGTTCAAGCGCCTTTTTAGAATATCTTAAAACCAACATTGTCATCTCTACCAATAAATCATCAATAACACGAACACAGAAAACCAAACGAAACCACGGACACACACACGCAATTGTACGTATCGATATATTCACGTATTCATTCACACATACGCGATTATGAACCCGGGGTGCGCCGGCGCACGCGATTGGCGTCGCACGCGCCAGGTGCGCGGGAGTCGGTCGGCCGGGTCCTTACACCCCGATCCCCGCCGCACCCCCGCGAAGGGGAAATGGGATTTTATAGGAATTAGGGATGTAATAGTGTGACGTTAATTTATCGATAGAATCACTCAGTACATTTCAGAAATTGGTCGAATGTCAGTTAAAACAAAAGTAAAAAAATACTTGAAAGAAGGAGACTACGGAGGTACTAGAAGGTTGCTTCAATTTAACACTCAATATTTTATAGCTGAAAATAGGTATCAAGACTACGGAGGAGCATCAATTCATTTTTTTTTTAAACCTCAATGTTATGACATCTAAAAATCCCACAGGTTACATATAATGTGACAAACCAGATAAGAGAAAATGCAATACGGAACAAAACATTACTCTGCATCTGCAGAGAATTGTTAAAAATAGACTGCCATCCCATTCAAATCGTAAGATAGACAAAAAAGTAAGCTAAATTCTAAATCAACTATTCGATAATGCCAATTGATAATTCGTTTTTGATATGCCAGCAGAAACAATAGCAAAAAATTCAATGTAGGTCTTATAGTAAAAATATGCACGACCCTGACTACACATTTTTTTTTATGTGTGAGAGGAAAACCATTATTTTATGGTGTAAGCCTAAGCTTGATCTCCTAGTACACACGGCTACACATCAAACTATACAAATCCAGTTTTGAGTGACCTCCCATTGTAAGGTATTCCGTACAATTCAAGTTCTACACTGGTTTTGAATAGCTTTAACTGTAGCCGTGCGTAGTGCGTTGACAAAATCAAACTGAAATAGATGCAGGATCTCCGTGAAAGTTTTTCAATAGGGTTAAGACAAAAGAAACCTTCAAAGAAATATGTACTTGGTATGTTTTGAACATTACTGTAAAAAAACGAATGTCCATAGTTCCATACGTTGTTTTATCGATACATCAATTTATCGACACTATCACATCACTAATACAGCAAAAAAATGGTGCGTGCCCATATTCACAGGTATAAATGACAAAAATAGGTGGATATAGATTCTAATCTCTACTTCTATAGAAATGTTAAGCTCACGCTATTTATCGGTAATAGTATAGATACAAGTATAAGCTTAGCAATATAACAGAATGTATCTATAATAAATCTTGTATCTATATAATAAAAAATAATAAAATTGAAGGTTGAAATATTGTTTTACTGTTATTTAATCTCTCTCTGCATGTAGCTTAGTGGTCTCAAGCGCGGTTGCTACACTAGCAATACTAGCTGGGTTAGATTCCCAGTTCGAGCAGTGTTATTGGGTATTTTGTGACATTCTCAGTAGCAGCTCGGAGTCCGGATTAGTTCCCAGTAAATTAAAATAGGCTTGCCCCTTTTAAATGGGTACTGAATATTTGTGCGAACTGAAGGATAAAACATGAAAATATCATCTATACTTATATCTATACTTTTTTATATTATAAAGCTGAAGAGTTTGTTTGTTTGCTTGAACGCGCTAATCTCAGCAACTACGGGTCCGATTTGAAAAATTCTTTCAGTGTTAGATAGCCCATTTATCGAGGAAGCTATAGGCTATATATCATTACGCTAAGACCAATAGGAGCGGAGCATAAATGAAAAATGTTGCAAAAATGGGAAAAAATTAAATGTAGAAAAGACAAGAAACCACGCGGGCGAAGTCGTGGGCAGAAAGCTAGTAACTAAATAAAATGACATCCTTCTAGCCTTTTTCCAAGTAAACTTCGGTCGAATTCAGTTCACTCCTAACACAGCCCTATAGGGCAGTATCTATGTGGGAAGTCCTTATTCAACGTTCAACTTGACCTGATAATCATGAATGCAGTCACGTGTTTCTCTACATGCAGACCACACGTCCAGACAGAATGACAGACATTGCGAAATGTATTACTAAGCGGTAATAATTAAGAAATTAAATTGTGATTGACGGTAGTTACACAGTTTTGTTTATCATTTTTCGGGTATTGGGTCACGTTTGTTGCACAATTTTAAAAATGGTAGCCGCAGTCATGTCGGGGGGGGGGGGCTCATTGCGCCAGAGGTTGTAAACGCGCCCGCTGAGCTTTATGTCCTGAGTTTGATTCACAAGCCAAGCAAAGTTTATAAGGATTTTCTATATAACACTCTGTAGTAGCTTGGGGTTTTCACGGTTTAGTAAAATAATCGAAACCGAAAAACTACGACAAATTGTCGGTGTACAGCAGTACACCTCTACCATACCCTTCGGAAAACAGGCGTGATGCTATGTTATTTTCTACTCATTCATTCACAACCGGAACAGAGCAAATATAAAAGATTTTGCAATAATTATCAATATAATTATTAGTTTTAGAGTAGATAAAGCACGTACAATCATCGACATAAGTGCTTGTATTGTTTCTATTAATGTACTTTGTATTAAATGATGATTAATATTTCTACACGTGTTTTACTTAGTAGGTTTTTGCGTGACTCGATGATCCTGAATTTCATCATTGCACATCAAGAACTAATTAATATAACATAAATTAATTCATGTCTTGTGATAACCTACACAACACGAGTTTAAACCAAAAACACGTGCGACGTTTAGCAAACATTTTTAATCTAAAGAACTACTCAAAATTATAGCATTTTAAAATATGTAAACATACATAACATAATATACCGTCACGCATGTATTCCCCGAAGGGTTAGGCAGAGGTGCACTAATGTACACCCATATTTCGCCGATATGATTAGGTCAGGATAGGGGGCGAGCCTATTGCCATTAACCGGGCACGAATCCAGATTCCGAGCTGCTATTGAGAATTTCATTGATTCCCAATAACAAAAACGCTATATCAATGTTGTGTATAGTTATAATTCCAGACTCCAGACTTAAGTATGATGCCTGTTGAACATAATTGGTCTGTAGTCTGTTACTGTACCTTTTGAATAAAATAAACACTTTACTCGACCCGAGGATCGAACCCAGGACCTCTAGCGTAGCAGCCGCACTTAAGACCACTAGACTAATGAGGCAGTCAGCCAGGCATTTGAAAATATGTAGTTGCATTTGAAAGTGTATAGTTGTAGTAAATTATAAAAAAAGAGCAGTTGAAACTAAAGTTATCACCTTATACTAACATGGAAAAAATAATATATCTAGACAAAGATATGAAGCAAAAATATTCAACCAAAATTCTAAATACAGGACAACGAAAAAGCTAATTGTACACGTGCTAAAAACAACACATAGTTATACTACTAATTGAAACGTAATCAATAGCAAACGATTAAATTATTATACCGTTAGATAAACAAATGACAAAAAAAGCCAGAAAGACGTACAAAAAACAACAACACCTAAACTCTTTAATTTCACCCACTATGGTGATACGCCTGTTGGTTTTTTTGGGACAACTTGGTAAACTAGCATGCGATCTACCTGATGGTCAGTAGTCTTCGCCGCCCATGAACAATGTGCAATACCAAAGAAGTTGCAGATGCGTTACCGTCCTATTAAGGAAGGGGACGGAGAATAGAAGAAGGAAGGGAACTCAGGGAGGAATTGGGCCTCCGGCGCTCCACACTCACCATATGAACTGCCACTTGACGTCGATATTCTGTGAAAAGGTAGTACTTTCCGTGTCTCACTGGCACGTAGACATGCCAGCGAGATACTACTACTACAGAGGTGATGGTTTCGGTGTTATAAAGAAGAAATAACTTGCCTTTTTGGCAGCACATTTATAGTCTGTAGATACCTTCAACCTATGCTTCAAGTAAATAACATCCGACGTTTAATTAAAGGGTGAAAACTATGAACTCTCCAGCTCGCAGCTATCAGGAAGAACACAACGAAATTAATTATTTTGCCATCTAAGTATGGAATGCCAAAATATGTTAAAAGCATGTGCTAAAAAACGAAACAAATATCTACAACAGGAATCGCAGTATGTGAGCAGTAACGACAAATTGTGTTTCCTCTGATGACAAAACATGTTGCAAACATGTATCTAACTCTCAGAGTAAGTGGGATAAGTAGCTGTTTGCAACATGTCTTGTCGTCAATGAAAACGCGGGGTAATACATAAACAAAACAAATACCAACACGTGCTATAAGACAACACAACACTACGTGTATTTATAAAATAACAACATAAACACAGGACAGCAAAACAAGCCAAAAACACACGTGCTAAAACAACACAGAGGCTCTCCCATCTCACCCATTGTGGTGGCACGTCCGCGTGTTGGTGGTGTTGGTGGTGGTGGTGGTGGTGGCGGCGGTCGGGCTGGTGGTGGCCGTTCGACGCCGCGCACGACGTGGCCGCCACACCGTACTGGCGCAGAAATAGGGGGTGACTGTGCGTTGTGGTGGGGTGGTACACAAATTGTTTACGTTAAACATTTTTCGTGAAACATGGAGTATAATAACTGCTTCAAAATTCAGTTGCAAGATTTCAAAAGTCAAGCTTAAGCTTGTAAAAATTGCTGTCCTAATGACAGTTTTTCAAGACAACAAGCAATTTTTATAAGCTCTTTTAAAATTGAGCACTTGTGCCGGGAAAGTTATAACACATTAAATCAAAGGTTTAATTGGAGCGTTTATTCACGAAGTCCTGTAAAATTATTTTATCACACTGGAAAAACATAAAAACATCAATAATGATGGACGCTTACTTCAGTTCAGTTGATCAGGGGGGTTTAAACAGTACTTCGATAAAACACAATTTGATTCCCGTAAACCCCGCGTTCCCACCGACGACAAAACATGTTGCAAACATCTATCTTACTCTATCTATCTTTCAAAGAGTGAGAGGGATAGGTAGCTATTTGCAACATGTTTTGTCGACAGTGGGAACGCGGGGTAAGGCTACACATTGTGCTTCTTCCTCCAGTATAAGACTTGACCAGACCTCTAATGCTACTGAAAGCCTATACAATATGAGATCAGCAATTATATTGGAAATTTATAGCACAAATGTGGAGTGGAATTGAGATTCATGAAGTGGTAATTTTAGCCCCACAAGTCTATTATTTCAAGTGTCTTGGAACTCAGTACGCAATAGAATAGAAGAGAGACTATGTACACACAGCAACAGAATGCTTTACATTCCCAATATAAACCGACAAAATTCGACGTCAACGTATACTGGATAATTATTTAGTCGAGTGTACCAGTGTCGAAGGCTCCATGCAACTCGATTCCTACCGGCCTTTTGAGCTGTCACTATTAATGTCAACTTTTTCTAAATTGAAAATAGATGTAAGAATTTTTCACTCCGGTTTCCCTCTTACCGGACTTGACCCTTCAGCACTACGTTTGTAGGTACAGTCAACAAAAGAGTTGCGTGAACAAGGAGTGAACGATATCTACATCTTGACGTAGATAACGTTATAAATAATAATCTGCTGAAGGGTTTGGCGAACTTTTGGTTTTTATGAAAAAGTAAATGCAAATATATTTTTAAGCCGCTTAAACGTCATCGGACGTCCGAAGCTTCATTCGCGATTTCTTGAAGGTTAAGAAACAAGATACATTCGTAAACAGAGGTATGCGGGAAGCTTAAAACATCTGCGTTTTGAAAAATATTTCGTGATACATTATTACACGATTTTTATATGATTACAGATATCGTAAGCTGCATGCTTGCTTCTTCTGCCGACTGTACATGAGAACATCGTACTCGTTTCGTCAAGAGATCACGGAAATTCCATCCGATTCCATCAAATGTCACATAGGGGGTCGTAAACCTATGTAATTGTGTTCCGAGAGGTTCGGGACCCTTTTAGCGTCATTTACTTTAAACGCCCCATAAAGGTCTATGCACACTCATCAGTACCGCTTCAGGGACGTCTAAAAGGCACATAAGTAAATATCGTTGCATTTGTTTTTTTTTTATAGCAAAACGGGCAAACTATCTTGCCACGAATATTTAGCTAGTACCGGCCAGTGGAAATAAGAAACCGATGCATTGCGGACCTTAGAGATTCTATAACAATCCATCCGTAAACGACAATTTAAGTGTGCAAGTAACTTCAGTACGCGGGCCGCGCCACAGGCCCGTCACTGCACGAGACAGGATTGTGGCGTGGCCCAACCGTGGGGTGATGTATGGGATTATGGATACACCTTAAGGCTGAAGCGTCAGCCTTTGGCGCAAAATATTAATTTCGCGCCTAAAGCTCACGCTTTAGCCTTAAGTGATGAATCTACACAACGGAATATTATTATTTTTTATTCACTAGAATTGGGCTTCTTCACTACTAAACGCTGATGCTTAGCTTGTTTCTAAGTAAATCTAAGAGTATAAATAATAATATAGCTATACTCTCCTATACATATATACTTGCGCTAGCCACTCGTTCGAGTTGCTGCTTCACTTTTATAGCCGGTCGACTGTGTACTAGTACAGTCAAGCACATCATTCGGGTATCGTTTTATTTCGTTTCAGGACTTTCTTTCAGAGTAAGATAGGTCAGGTAAAATCAATATAGCTAACTTGGTGTCAGCTTATTTTTAGCATAAATGACGCAGTTCTAAGGCAACGAATGTAAAAAAAAATAAGAAGAACCTCTTTCCTTTTTTAAGTCGATTAAATATGCAATCATTATTTTGAACTCAATTTTCTGCTCATTTACAAAATATTACTTGTGCCCTTTTTGATTGGGACGGCAGAGTATATTGCAGAATTAAATAAATTCATAGCACTTTTGTAGCTAACTGTACATCTCACAAGTAAGAGGCAACAAAGACAATGCGGCGAATTAAAAGCAACTTACCCCCCCACCCTATTTGTATCCCCTCCCCTAGAACCATCCCCTTTTATTGCGTTTTACCGTGGCTATAAATAGGTACCTAATATATTTGTATACAGGAACGGTTGAGAATGTATCTTCACGACTTTTATGAAGATGGTAAGCAGAAATATTGAAATAAAACTTTACGGATTTTGTCGCGTTCATCAACCTATTACATTGTCCCACTGCTGGGCACGGATCTCCTCTCAGAACGAGAGGGATTAGGCTGGCACCACCAGGGTTGGCAGACTTCACACGCCATCGAGAAAATCTCTCAAGCATGCAGGTTGCCTCTCGATGTTTTTACGTCTAAGCGCGTGATAATTAATTATTAATACGCACATGACTTCGAGAAGTCAGAGGTCTTGGATTAAATCTCGAGACCTTCGGCTTAGCAGTTAAATGGTAATTTATTTATTCATTTATTAAATTAAGATCAAAGTGTACTAATGTACACCCATACTTCGCCGGGATATTTGGATCCCATGTAATAGGGGGCGAGCCTATTGCCATTAAGAGGAGTGTCCCTCGCGAACGCAACAATGTTGCACAGTTGTCGCTGTCTCTATCCCTCGCGATGCGAACGCGTGCCCGAGAGGAGAAACAACAACATTTTCACGCGTATTTCGTATGTTCCGAATTTTGGAGATTACTCCTATAATATTGCTAATATGTAAAAAAAAAATCTTGTAAAAAAATATTCACTATATTATCTGGGTTTCCTTCGAATCAGAATGTTTCTGTATTGATACATTGTCGAGAAATACTAGCATAAAGTTGGGCCGTTTTTCAACGAAAATTGCCAATCTTTGAGCTCGTGTAACTTTTTAACCGTATATTGAAATGAAATTTTATATTACAGAAACACGTATATTAATGATAAGATTGTTACTGACAAAATTTCAATGACTTTCATTGTTTAAAATTCAAGCAAGGGCCAAACTGCGTTTGTATGGGGCGCGAAGCGGATACTATCCTCTTAACCGGGCACAAATCCAGACTGCGAGCTGCTACTGGGAATTTCATAGAAAAACCCAATACCTAACCTAACACTGCTCTACCTGTTGATTGAACCCAGGACCTCTAGCGTAGCAGTCGCGCCTAGGACAACTAGACTAATGAGCTTCTTAAAATAGTATAAAACAAAGTCGCTTTCTCTGTCCCTATGTCCCTTTGTATGCTTAAATCTTTGAAACTACGCAACGGATTTTGATGCGGTTTTTTTTAATAGATAGAGTGATTCAAGAGGAAGGTTTATATGTATAATACATACATATTTTAGTATAGAAAAGCCGAGAAACCACGCGGGCGAAGCCGAGGGCGGAAAGCTAGTAGTGGTATAAAAAAAGAAATTCGTAACACCGTTTTTCTCAAAACAGGTGTGACAAAGGTACGTGGCCTCTGCGCTCGAGTGATGACGTGACGTCGTTCGGGTATAAGTATGAGGTGAACACAACCAGTTGACGGAATGCCGCGCGAAGCAGATGTTTCAAGAGCTAAACCTGTGTTTACATTGAACACGATTTGCTGTTGCCTTTCAGAATTGTTTTTAAGCGACCAATAAAAACTGAGGTTACCAAACGACCCGTATGTACGTAATATTGTTAGGATTGCACAATATCCGTAAACATAATCTTAGCCTGCCTCATTAGTCGTGGTCCTAAGCGCGACTGCTACGCTAGAGGTCCTGGGTTCGATCCCCAGGTCGAGGGGTCTGGGGTCGAGCAGTGTTATTGAGTTTTTCTATGAAATTCCCAGTAGCAGCTCGGCGCCTGGATTTGTGCCCGGTTAAAAATAAATAAATAATGGCAATAGACTCGCCCTGTATTATGTGGGACCTAAACATTAGGGTGGAGCGAAAATTTTTATTTTTTTATTTTAATATTCCTGTATTATTAATTGATGATACATAGTATTAGAAGTAATTATGCAAAATTTTAGTTTTCTAAATATATATCTTAAGGTGGCGCATTAGGTTAAAAAGTTTTAAAATAATGCAATTTTTGACATTCACATATAGGATTTATTGAAAACGATATATGGACTTATTTAACAATTTTAATCATAAACTTTACTGAAATCATAATAAACTAGCAAAATAAATTCAAAAAATTACATTTTATTGTGGAAAATCAGTAGTTTCAGGGCGCTCATAAACACGAAAATATTGAGATTTGGTGTCGAAAACGGGTATGTCTTGCCGGGCTTTTATCCTTGTACGAATGAATCCATCTCTAACTTCTGGTCCACAAACTGCTAACGAAGCCTCCGTTACCAGCTTGACACACCTTTCGACAGCCTGAGTGTGGCAAGGATACTTTTCGAAATCCATCAAAGCTCCTGAAGTAATCAGGTTTGAAATTTCTGTGTCGCTATATTTCACTGTCATAGGAGGTTCTGTAATCTTTCCATTCGTCCAATCTATTAAATCATAATAAGTAGATGCATCAGCCCTTAGTTTTGGGAGTCGAAATTCGCGAACCTTCTTTCCTTTGGTCTCTTTTCATGCTTTTAACACTCTTCGAAGCGCCAGCTCACTTATGTGAGACGCATCATCTTGCAACATAGCCAGCCACAAATTCTCTGGGTGTGCGAAGAATGAATTTCTTTGAATAGTTTTCAGTGCAATACTTTTCAGGTTATCTGGTAAATACTGACATCTTTTAACCATGTTAAAAACATGAATTGGACCATATTTACATGATGATTTTGTCTTTATGTCGAACCAGGTTGGTGCATAAACTTTCATAATGAAAGTCGCGAGATCCCTCAAATTCTTTGTTGGTTTAGCTGTTCCAATGTATAAACGGAGAATCCTGTTTGCGCAAGTCAACCATCGGGAATGTGCCAGTTTTCCTGGGTCTTTGCTAGCTAAGTTGGGCGACACCGAACCAGAAGAAATCGCGGTGCAAATCTCAAACAGATATTTTTGATCAGTACTTAGCAAATTAGGATTCAAAGATGGCAATTCTGTGGAGATGGCTTCGAATTCCTCCACTTTAAAATCGAGGCACTTAGCTAGCTGTTTTCCTATGTTGCCAGAAAAACTATAAGGGCCTGTTATTGTGCCATCTAAACTGGAGAATAAATGGCGAAGTGGTAATTCATTTGCATGTAACAAGAACACAAACCATTGCAATGGGCGTTTCAGGTGTTTTTCTAGTAAAACAATAACTCCATTTTTATGTCCTGTATTCGCAGCTGTGCCATCGCAACCAACACCCATCAAAGAAGACTGATATTCGAATTTACCCTCAAGAAAGTCAACAATACTCTTCTCAATCGCCGTCGCCTTCCCAGAATCAATCGAAAGATGTCCGATGCATTCAGAATCTGGCTCTGATAATATTGAGATGTGTTCTTCTGTAACAGTCTTGCGATGCGATGTATTGTCTGTGGTTGTCATCACTAAGGTTTTGTCTTTTCGGCCGTCAAAGTAAATAGCCCTTAAAGGTTTACTGGCAATAACACTCTGCAAATCTTGGCGTACTTTTTTTCGCTCTCGCACACAAGCAATTAATTATATTTTCTTCAAATAAAACCGATTCATATACAAGATGACACTTCGATACAATAAAAAACACCGCGTTTATAAAGTTAAATCGTGAATCGACTTCGAATAGTGGGAGCCACTTAAGCGTAAATATTGAAGTTTTTTGTAAACTACCTTCAAGGTGCGCCACCTGAAGATTAAGTCCTAGATGTCTGATTTTTGTTATGAACAGAGGTTTTACTAAGGATCATCGATTAATGATACAGGAAATTTGAAAAAAAGAAAAAATATATTTTTGGCCACTTTCACTCCACCCTACTAAACATACCGTCGAAATGTGAGTGTAGGTACATTGGTACACCTCTGCCTAACCCTCATACCTGACATTCCTCCGCAGACCCGGCAGTGAGCTATTACCTTACCCACCCTAGGTGGGACGGCGGGGACTCGGTGGGTCAGGTAACAGCTAAAACCCACTGTACATAAGTACACCTCTGCCTAACCCCGAGGGAATACAATTCTTACTAAACTACTTATGAAACTTTTTCGACGTCATTTCTAATGTCAATCTACCACATTTTGATTAGTTCTTATAGAAAAGTCGCGAGGTGCTGACATCTATTTCAGCTTTACGTTTTTCCTTATAATTATCATCGAAAATAAATACTCGTCAATTGTTACTAAAACGCAGTATATTTTTTTCTTCGAAATGTAACCTTGCTTCGAGCTGCTACTGAAGAATTTCTTCTAACACCCCAATCACACTTTAATTGACCCTGATAATAGAACCTAGGACCTATTATTCAATAGCCGAGTTTGTTACCTCTAGACGAAGCAGTAATACAACAATTATATAAAAAAAATACTGTTAATAATTAAAAAGCTCAACAAGACGACTATAAAATATATTTATTGAACATTAGCGTCGCGTTATTATTTTTCTATACGTTAATTAATACTCTGATATGGTAATGAAGAGTATATTCACGCTAGAAAGCCGCAGGGGGTGAGTATCAAGGTGAAATATATTAAAAAAAACTACGACAAACTGATGTCATTTTATGAATATTGTAAAAAGGGCGTTGTTCACATTGTAAGCGTCAGTTGCCGATTCAAGTTGATGGATTTTTCTATGAACTGAAACTGAAAACTGTAAGAGAACATTACTCTCATAATATTGTAGGTCAATATTAACCTATGGGGGGATACAGGCATGATGATAATTATATTATCATCTAACTTGATTTATAAGATTGACTGCCTCGTTAGTCTAGTGGTCTCAAGAGCAACTGCTACGCTAGAGGTCCTGGGCTCGATTCCCAGGTCGAGCAAAGTGTTATTGGGTTTTTCTATGAAATTCCCAGTAGCAGCTCGGAGTTTGTATTTGTGCCCGGTTAATGGCAATAGGCTCGCCCCCTATTACATGGGACCTAAACAAACCAGCGAAATGTGGGTGTACATTAGTACACCTCTGCCTAACCCTTCGGGAAATACAGGCGTGATGGTAAGTTATGTTTTGTTATGTTGATTTATAGGAGAATAGTAACAAAAAAAAAGTAATTTTAAGCGACGGTAGCCTAATGGCGTCGGACGTGGGACTGGCGATCATGTGGTTGCCGGTTCGAAACCCACCCATTGCACTACCGACGTGAACCCACTCGTAACACAAGCATTTAGCTTAGCACGAGGGGTTAACAAGAATACTAGTAATGTGCGACCCCAGCTAGTAAGCTTTATTTAAACAAAATTAATTTACTACATACCTACTGTTTATACAATGATATATGTATATACTATATAGAATGTATGAAACATGTCGAAATGTCTACTGCCATGAACCTAGAATGTGTAATAGTCGAACAATTTGCGATAAATTTGACGTCAAAGGCTGAATGAACGTTTAGCCTTAAAATTGTATCGTCTAATGACGCAAGGACTGACAGACTTTGTAAAGAAAACTGCCAAATGTACAATTCACAAATGACCGAGTGACAATTTGACAAAAAGCAGATTTGAGGCCCATAATATAGTTTGTCAGTTATTTGGGCCTCAAATCTGCTGTTTCGTTTCTGAATTTGTACATTTGACAATTTTCTTGATAGTCGGTCGGTACTTATTCCCTCTTAACTCGACAACAGCGCCATCTAAGCTTTGTCTATCGAACTAAACTGCTTAGCTAGGGATGTCTACCGTTTATTTATTTTTTTATTTTCGTAGGTTTAAAAAAACTTGTTTCTCTACAGAATGCGTCACAGTAGGTAAGAACACGATTGAACCACCTGTCTAATATAAATGGCTTATTATAACATGTCATCAATAGCTTTCGGTACACATTCAAGTTTATACATTATACTTAATTAACTGTTTAGGAAAAAACCGACTTCGAGCGTATTCGTGAACCAAATTTACATGGAACCTATTAAAAAGTATGTACAATTGTACATAATTAATTGAATATAATATCAATACTTCCTGAGGTATAGAAATCGATTTACGATCAGTGAAGATATCGCGTTACATACACAAAGGGAAACAGTCAAATTGAAAACTTTTCTTTTTTACAAGTCAGCAAAACACAGCTCGCTTCGTCGCAGGATCTAATGAATCGCCAGGCTGGCGACAGTTCTATGGGCACCCAACAGTTTTGACGATGTTTCGTCATGTATTTATGAAAGCTAGAGACCAAAGGATATTTACTTGAATTGCATTCATCTGTGAATCTGAGTCCAAGTCTACTGGCCGCCAGCTTTCAGTAGCCCGATTCACGTAATTAAAACCGCAGCGAAATCGCAGCGACTTAATTGTTGAAACAGTTTTCCAGTGTTATGTGAATACTGTCAAGCCAACGTTTTAGAAAGATTCTCGCCCAACGAACATGTGTGAATACGGTTCAACGATTTTTCAATAGGACGACATCTAAATCGGTCCGATCGATGGATATGAATAGGAAAAATGTTTCAATGATTAAGTCGCCGCGACATCGCTACGGTTTTAATTACGTGAATCGGGATACAGGCTGACATGCCGCACACTTTGTGTCGGGCTCCATTTCGTATCGCAAGCGAACTGCCGACGGCATCCAAAAGCCAGCGTGTAGGCCGCATGTATGGAGGGTAGAAGAAAGGAGGACCATCTTGTATGGGGGATTAGTCGAAAAAGTGTCCACTTGTATACAGCAAATTATTGTTCGAACACTCACCGAACTGGCGCTAGTGTAGAAAGTGGAAATGATATGAATGTAGCAGTTATAAGCAGAGTTAAGTGTGCTGAGTTGAAATATTTAACATTTCTCTTGACTTCTGTAGTTAAGAAATATGCAGTATTTAAAATCTCAACTATTTACGTAGTCAACTGTAATTTAGTAAATAATAACCTATGAAACTCCTGAAATAAAGATAAATATTTTTTTAAATTATTCCACTTGCTACTATAGCGCCACCTTAATTTGCTCCCTTTCAATGGACACTTTTTAATACACTGAGATGATCCTCCTTTCTTCTACCCTCCATAGCCGCAGGCAATGTCACTGGCCTAGCCGCCGGGCATGTGTGGATGCGCTGAATGACTTCAAAATTGGTCAGTTTTCTCATTTTTGTCTAGTAAATCTATCAGTTCATAAGTCATTTATTGCCATTGGACGACCATTCCATTGTAATAGCAGAATTGGACCCCTGTTTGTGCGTTACATGAAAGAACAGAGACAAACGCATAAAAAAAATGTGGCAACCCTAAGGTTAAGGCAATGTTGGTGTGTCTAGTCCCCCTTATTCATACGACTCGGGCTCAACAGCAGAATAATAAAAAGCTAAATTATTATCTTTGAAAATATGTAAAACATACAACATTTTTAAACTAATAAAATAAATTAGTATTGATGTGTTTACGAGACTTAAATAAAGATGACTGTCGTATTAGAATTTATTTGAGTTTAAATTACATCTTGTTATTCTGTTTTGACGAAGTTATTGACAGAAATGGTCGAGCCTAAAATATATATGTAAGAGAAGAGAAAAGAAGTATGGAAACCTTTACCACAGAATACAAATCTAAATCTTATACTGTGCCTTTATAGTTTTTGAGATATCAAATGTGTCTGAATACTTGTGAGAACACCTCAGGTCCTCAGATCAAATAATAAGTTAAGATGGAACCTTGCGAACAAGGACTCTTCTCCTCTTCGTAAAATTTTCTGCAATCCCAAAATATAAATATACCACACAATCGTTCACGATTCTGATTTATTCGATTCCTGCGCAGCGCCCTTTTTGCTGTAGGTACGGTCAGCAAAACATATAGCGTAACCTCCATAATCTTGGATTTGCATTTGTATCCTTTTTTTGCTGACGTATGTGAAGTTATATTTTTGCTAGTTTTTTCGGGATTCTCTATTTCGTTGTAGCTTTTGTTTTATTTGTCAGCAGAATTTCAAGTTCGAATTAAGGAAGTTAACATTTCTAGAGGTTTAGTTGAGTCTGTTTGGGAAGGTATTTTGGAAGAATAAGATGGCAAATGTGATGATGTTGTATGCATAAGGTTTACCTTATGCATACAACATCTGTAAATAAACTTAAGTACAATAATCAAAGTAACATTAAAGACGAATAGTTCAGATATCTTCAAAGCGAGGTAAACCTTATATTTTAATTATCATTTCAAAACTCACTTTAAAGGTGTAAACATTTAAAAAACCGACGAAAAAACAAATATTCACCTTCACCTTAGGCTTACAATTCCTACACAAGAATTGAAAGCAAACCTTATTGTTACATGTGAAATTGCCGTTAAATTTCAGGATGTTACCTCGTTGCTATAAAAGTAAAAAAAAACTCACCATTCCATTGTCCATGCCCCCATATGGTGATTGGTATCCCGCCTTTTCTGTGACTGTAAGAGATATTTTTGATTACACTTTTTGTTTATAAAAAATCATCTTATAATATATGCTTGTTGACTATCGAGCGTTCCTTGAACAAGCTGTGAAGTGTTTCTTTTTGCGTGTTATGCCATTTTCAATTGAATTTTTTTTTTGCTGCACTAGTATTTTATTCACTGAGACGTTTTGCAAGTCGATTGTTAAACGGATGACATTTAGAAGTTAAGTAAGGATGCTTTTATCGCATAAGAAACGGCTATACATCAAGTTATACAAATCCAGTATAGACTGATTTCGCATTGTAAACGCTTTCCGCACAATGGGAGGCCATACTATACTGGACTTGTATAGCTTGATGTGCAGCTGTGTGTACACAAAATGTAGGCTGTATAAATGTAACGTTCGTCGTAAGTTAGTGAATGGTACGTCGATATTAAGAATAATAATAATACTCATTGCTTGAATAAACTGTATTTGTAGACCAATCATCACACAATTAATAAGGATAATCTAAACATATAATAACAAAAGAGAAATTTATTCTAATAAATCATGACACTTGAAAAAAGAATTGGCGCCCAACATGGGACCACAAATTTTAATAAAATTCAGAACGTATTGAAAATTAATAGTTCGGAAACCAATTTAAAATGTAACAAAGTAATCGTATTACACCAGCAGTATAAAAAAAAACATTATAATAATAAAAACTCTTCCCTAATCCTCACACAATAAAATGGGAATTAAAAATGGCACCATTTTGATAAGACCCATTAAAAAATCTATTGTTGAGTTACTTACATAGGGTTCTGAGTTCATATTGTCGGTTGGTTAAAAAAGGGTTAAGCTTTACAAGTTCGTATGACTAAATCAAATATAACGATGTGGGGTTATTATTTGTGATACTAATCGTGGTCAGTATACAACTGTCATAAAACATAATCTGTAAAAACGTGCTGGCCAGTTTGTTGCAATACCTAACTTGTCAGTAGATTTGCTTACTATAGCTATTAGATAGATTTGTTATAGAAACTGGCCGTCAGTGTACTCCGTTAAGTTACTATACATCAACGTTAAAACTCAAATGAACCTCAAGCTCAAAGTCTGTTTTCATCTACCCGCAAAATTAAGCAAAGGCGTTGCTCAGAATTATTCAAATTAATTCTATAATTGTGGACCGTTAACGCTTTCAGTGAGGGTAGATATTTATTAAACAAAACTCATTAATTTCAGTTATGGCGATCATCATCCTTTGTTTGCTGGAGTAAAACCTTTGGGACTAATGAGATGTTCGTTGTTCTGACTGTACTTGTGTTGGAGAAATGTGAGGGTAATTGTAACTTATTTTTGGGTATTTTTTTTATTAAGATGAGTTTTCCTTCGTCCTTTTTAGGTAAAATTACCGATGGCAAAGAATTTAAAACATTAAATGTACAAAACAAAACCTCAGATAATTTCGGCACATTATCCTCAACACCGGACGGACGAACCATAAAAAAATTTCATTTTTTTTTCAATTAAACATCCCCCATATTTTTATAACACTATCATTTTGAATAGCTGTCACCTACCGTCAAACGGATGACGTAATTTCTCCTACACAATACTACCCTCCGTAACAAAGCGAATGCTTAATCCAAATTATACAGTAAGCCAGCAGGGGTGGGTAGAACGAGTGCCTTGATTGTTACTTTGCTAGTATTTTTTTTTTGCTCTATGTTTATTTGACAAGAATATCGATATTTTTGAAATTATTTGAGGGATTTTTTGAGAACATAACATAACATACCATCACGCCTGTATTCTCCGAAGGTATAGGCAGAGGTTTACTTAATGTACACCCACAGATCGCCGGTATGTTTGGGTCCCATGTAATAGGGGGGCGAGCCTATTGCCATTCACCGGGCACAAATTGAGAACACTGAAGACAAAAAACTAGATTAATTATCCGACCAAGTGATCCGGTTAGCAATTCGGGTATGGAATACTAAAACTAAGAGAATACCTACTGTATTGTATTGTATCTGCTAGTAAAAAGCGTAGTTCTCACAAAAATAAACACACTACACTCCTTTCCATCGCACAGCCGGGTAAATTGCAGGATCAAAATAAAAAACAGTTTTATCATCGACCCATTAAATTGTCCTAGGCTAATTGCTAGGCATGGGTCTCCTCTCAGATTGAGAGAGATTAGGCACTAGTCCAAAATTAGGTAAATAAAATAAATTTTAATTCATTAAATCTAATCAAACATTCAAACGCGAAAAATCATCCCCAACGTAGCTCTACGCAGTCAAGTACAGTCAGCATCAAATTTCGGAGCGAACAAACTGTTCAAAATGATCTGAACTACAAAGCAAATTAATATCTTATCTCAAAGATACTCGTACAAAGTATATTTTAGAATGAACACCGAACAATGCAACTGTCATTGTGACCTATCCCATTGAGATAATGTTTAATTTCCCTGTTAATAATTATAAACAGTTTGTTCGATCTGATATTGTATTTGGTGCTGACCGTACATATAAAATGATTCCTTTGGACTGTGTCACTGCACTAGCCCCAACTTTCCGCTCTATTCACTAATCCAGACGAGTGAGGGGTTCCGTCAGCATCACAAATTACACGGTACCGCACTAAAGTGAGGGCAGGGTGACTTCACAGTAGACACGCTAATTATTTTATGTACAGGGTGATGGGAAATTCGAACAAATTCATAATGTTTATCTCTTTTCGAAGGGTCTCGGTTTAAATGTATTTTTCTAGACTCTTACTTTCGGTCAAAATGACCAAGCGCGACTACAAATTATTTAGATATTTTTGCAAAAACTATTTACATAACAATACCATATTTCCCGAAGGGTTAGGCAGAGGCGTATTTATTTAACCCATAGTTCGCCGGTATGTTTAAGTTCCATGTTACAGGGGCGTGCTTATTGCCTTTCATCGAGTAAAAATCCAGACTCAAAGCTTCTACTGAATAAAAACCCTTAAAACTTTGCTCGACCTGGTAATGACTCACTAGAAACTTTATTGATTATTTCTTCTTCATGAGAACCTCTATTTAGAACCGTGCACTTAGTTTTTGACTACTCCAAAGTAAACTAAAAAAAAACTTTGGACTTCTCGATCGATTTCGATCGACTTCTCGATTTTTGATCCATTTCAAAAATAGCCACTACCCGCATAAATAAAAAATGGAACAGGATTTGTTTGAAATAAACTGCCGAGTAATTCGGGATCTTATACGTATCGTACCTACTTATTCATGTCTTATCGGGAACTTATACCGAGTTGGTGAAATGCATCTTAATTAACATCGTTACAAATATTTTTTTAAATACGAAGATTCGAGTGCAGAAATAGGCTTGAACCTGCGTGTCCTAGTTCGGACGCTTTATCCAATTAAACTGCAGAGGCCTCTACCCGAGACATAACATTTCTCTGTTACAATATCCGTCTTATGATAGCCTACTATGACGAAATAGGGTAAAAATAACTTAAAAAAACGCTTGTTTACCATACGAAAATGCGCAATAAAATAACAATTATTATAAATGTTAAGCATTGGAACACAAAGAAATATAACTATTCCTTCGGAAAATTCTCAGTATAGCAACTATCGCACGATATTATGCAAACGAGCAGCACTTCATAGTAACTAAATCATTATTTCATCGATAGTTTCCACTACAAGCGGCATCGCAAATTGAAAGCTCAATACAAATTATACGCTGTTCATAATAGGAGCATTTGTAGTGTGGTATAAGTTATGAGAAATCAGAGGTTTGATTCGCACCAAAAGCGGACCGTAAAATATCCAACACAAGCAAAAGACGATTCTTCGATGTCTCCATGATAATTATGCATCCGTTCCTGTCCCAATGCAGATCGCAGATCGCTGAAAACTTGCCGTATTTCACTGCGTTTGAAAATGTTTTAGCTAGTCCCGAATTCTCATTAGACTGTGACTAGCTAAAAGGGGATTTAAGTCTTGAACTTGATTGGCGTGGTAGTCGAGACTACCACGCAACTGAACTGATACGAAAATTCAGCAAGTTATTATGTGCACGCAAGATACATTTGAAATTTTTATGGCGGCTCGCTACACAGAGACAAGCCCGTTCCATAGCTACGCTTGTTGATTTTTTATGTTGTAGCTTAAACTTTTCCATTTAATTTAAAAACTTCTAACAATTACGCAAGAGGACACAGCGTTATGCTATGAATGCTTAGAATTTATATAATATCTGACGCCCAACACAAGTCAAATTAAAATTGAACAATAATTATTTTTGTAATTTCCCTAAAATAATTATTTAATTTTATTAGTAGGTATGGCCACACATACCGTAATAAATACCCATTTATATAGTATCACCACGTTTATAATTCATATGATCTACGTTTAACGCATAAATTATTTGTTTTGATTGGTCTTAGTGAGTTAAGAGATATCCTTATTATTGTTATCTTTCAAAGCATGGATTATAGATAAATTTAGAGGTATCGCTAGTCCCTCCACTGCTTTAAAAACAAAGGACGCAACAACCAATCGCTCGCCTCTTCCACCTTGTACCACACGACAAGAAATCGATAGCAAATAGCTCTTTCACGTTGTAATAATAATGACATACTTTATTGGTTGAGTTAAAGAATTTGATGACAAAGCAATAGGCAATGTTATAAGCTAGTAATTTAAACGTTTATAAATAGGTTCACAAAGCATTAATTTTTAAGGTAGAAGTTTTTAAGGGTACTTAATTAAAAAGTACTTAGTAGTATCGGAGTTAAACAGATACACAAAAATGTTATCACGGTACCTTTTAGAATATTTGGCCATGCGTATGTTGAATACTCTTATTTAAGTTCGCACCCATAAAAATACAAGTGCATACATCAAAAAATTAGGAGGGTACTTAACAAATTACAGTGACATACGTACACTTGGGACGGCGCGCGACCGCCACGTGGCTGCGGTGTATTTGCCAGCGCACTTAATTGTCAATGTGTCATGTTTAACTAGCCTTTGCCCGACGTTTCGACCTTGTAGGTTTTACATTACATTTAAGTTGAATGTTGCAATTTACCCTATTTATAAGAGACCACGTTTAACTTTTTTTTTAAACTAGATTGACTTGTAAAATTGTCTTTAAAGGATCTATTTACAAAAATAAAAATAGTTTATGCCAAATACCGCGCAGGTCTTTTCTCTTCGCTGGAATAAGAATCAGAGTTCGAAGTAATTCACAAAGAAATTTGAATCTCACAAAAAACTCACGCAATACCATGGATATTTTCATAGTTGTTTACTTATCTCCAAAAGTCTATCTATGCAAAGACGATAGAATTTGAATGTGTCTCTAAATACTTGAAGGGTTAAAGGATGAATGCAGGTTCAACTTTGTACTTTATCTTCTCTTAATTAATAAAGTATGCTCCCGAGATGATCCTACATATTTTATTTACGCCAAATATGTACGCCGAAACTGCGCAAGGTTGCTGGCAGAAGCTGGATTCGAAAAGCGGAGGAGACACACTAGGGGAGGCCTACGTCCAGCAGTAGACTAATATGATGATGATGATGATGACGATTTACGCTGAAGATACATCATAACGATAAGAGTTTGAATTAGGTGGGTTTTCTTTTTCTTAAAGCTTATTATTGATGATAGGGCCGGCAATGAGCTGTATATTTAATTGTATGTATGTGTAATAACATGTGTAATAACTGTATATTTAATTTAATAGTAGTGGACCCAGCAGACGTTGTTCTCGCAGCGCCACCTAGCGGGTCCAATTGTAAATTTAAACCACCCTTGAAATAGTGCGAATAAAACGAAATGAAAATTATTCAATAGTCTCACTAAAGCTCAAAAACGGCTGCCGGCGAAGCCGTAACTAACGAACAGCAATTGATTTTTTATATCTAGAATAGACTAGACTAGAAAGAAGAAGAGACATTTATATTTTAACTAGTGTTTTGGAGCAGTGTAATAAACAATTCACGTATTAGTAACGATTTATGCTAAATGCTACTTTAAAGCAATTCTGTTTCATTTGATATCAAAGTAAAATACATAATTAATTCAAATACATTGTCTTTGATACAAAGAAATTAGATTTCAATGTTAATATGAAAATTGTAGCAAGAATACGCATCATTTAAATAGAGGTGGCCTAGTGTTAATGGCCTTTGCTTGTAGGTCGTGATGTCAAGTTCCTTAGCGTTAGGGCGCACTGTATTAATAGTTGGTACCAATAAAAGACCACCTAAGACCAACCAGTAATTTAAAGTGATATGTGTTTTTATGTAATATCGGAGAGCGGACAACGTTGTTGTACCACGTTGGGCACCAATTGAGGTTTAGTTCGAAAAAATAAAAACGGGGAACTTTTTATACTCTAAGTAAAGATGGTAAGTAACGACTTGTGGGCTAGACTTTCTATAGAGTGGAGCCCACAAAGCGTTAGACAACGCGGGCGGTCCAGGCGGAGATCGCGGGATGATCTTGACTTCTGTTAAGAAATTGGTCTGCAATAGCTTTAAACCGTGAGGAATGGAAGGAAGGCAGGAGGGCCTTTGCTCTGCAGTGGGACAAACCGGGCTGATAAAAAAAGTAAAGATTTATTAAAATTTCGATTCCTCTGAATGTCTTTCCAGATGAAAAATTCTTAAAAATTAAACACTCTAATAGACATAGGACCTCGAAACCTCAAATTTCGACGATCACCAAAAACAATAAAATAACAAAAATCACGGCAATTAAAAAAGAAGGACTCCATATCATGATGATTTTCACCCTCGTGTTCAACCCTAATTCATCCCCTCGGACAGATATGAATCTGTACTCCATACATCATCCAGATAGTTTCACGGTGGATTGGTCAGGAAACAATCTGGTTTATTATGAGCCACCCTATTATTTATTACCCGACGGTAGAAGAGGGTAGTTTATGTTTTACATGAGCCGAAGGAATAGTACATTATGTAACCTAGTTTTTGCAAAAAAAAAAAAGAAACATTTTATAACCCGTATTCCCCAAACGGATGAGACTAAAGACTTAATCTTGGAGCCAGTAACCTTCTTCGTCTGCAAGAGTTAAAGGAATCTGGTATGTTCAATAGAACGCATCTATACAAAAAAAAAATTGTGGACCCAAAAACTGAGTCACTGATGATCAGTGACTAAGCTTGTGTAAAATTATTTTTAAGGCTATATATTTTATTGTAATGACTATTGTTAAGACAAAAAATAAAATTACCACGAAACGTACATAATATAAATATGACATTAATACCTTTTTACGTATCCTCTGATAGGCAAACTAGTAAAGACATAAGCGGCACCTAGAAATACAACCTGAACTTTTTGAAGGACTTCACCAATAAGTTCAGAAAGGTCAACATATCTCTTTGTAGGACATTGCATGAGCCTGAGGCGTATTTATCGTCACAGTTAAGTCACAAGTAGAAAACAATCGCAGTCAATCACGGTGACAGAAGCTGAATAAAACCTGTGACCAAAGAACCTATGAATGTCTGTCCCACTTGTTTGCTTCTATGTTCTCGGAATGCTTAGATCAATACGGCAGAGTAAAATGCACCCAGTACCTAAAAGATGGATATCAATAATTCAGAGTTATTTGTTGCACCTAATATTTTAAGGACGCAATACAGCAATCACAGATATCGGATTTGCCTAGTATGACCCATCTCTACATTGATTTTTAAGTACTTAGGCATTGCAACTTTTTCAAAAAATAATAAATAATTTTTACACAAGTAACAATTATGGCACGCAAATCAACGTGCGCGTGCACGCTTCAAGTGCGCTAAACTGAAAATACGTCACGCGTGACAGGCATACATTAAAAAAATAAGTCAGAAGTATTATTTTGTACTAATCTTGATACTTTTAGTGTGAGAATTAATTCATTAGTTTAACTAAAAACGCAGAAATTAATTTGACTAAAATAGTATATTGTCATTTTTAACATGTTGCTTGAAAAGAGAGTGAAATTATAAATTAATGGATTATTTTGCATAGGAACTATTAAGGGTTAGGCAGAGGTGTACTTAATGTACACCCACAGTTCGCCGCTATGTTTAGGTCCCATGTAATAGGGGGCGAGCCTATTGCCATTCACCGGGCACAAAACCAGACTCCGAGCTGCTACTGAGAATTTCATAGAAAAAACCCAATAACACTTTGCTCGACCTGGGGATCGAACCCAAGACCTCAAGCGTAGCAGTCCCGATTGGGACCACTAGACTAACGAGGCAGTCTATCGTACTATTAAATACCTATATTTTAAGATATATAACTCCATCGACGCATACGACATAAAATATAAGGCGTTACCACGATTACTTTATACTGTGGCGTTACATTCTTAACTGGTATAATAAATACCAAGATATAAGATGCGGGATTAAGGTTCAAATAAACCAGTCAGTTATCGCATTTTATGCCCGCAGTAGTAGCGTGGTGATCAATATTCTAGTCCCTTTTATTATTATTTTTTGAAGAATACTAGAAATGTGGGTCACACATTACTAGTATTCTTGTTAACCCCTCGTGCTAAGCTAAATGATTGTATTACGAGTGGGTTCTCATCGGTAGTGCAATGGGTGGGGTTCGAACCGGCAACTATATGATCGCAAGTCCGACGCCCTAGCCATTAGGATACCGCCGCTTATTCTAAGGGACATGATGTATTTTCAATAGTTTTATTTCTGTTAAACTTCTGTCATCTACTCGTATATTGACAGGAGCCATACTAAAGTCGCAGTCCCCCTCTGAAATAGAGTTGGTGTGTTTTTGTCGTTAATGTTACAAATATTGTCGACCGTGAACCGGAGCGACAATTGCAAGGGGTGCGCGGTGCCGTATTCATAGGGCAGACAGTTCATATGGCTCGGAGCTGTAAAACATTTACTTGTGAAAGTGTCTTTAAAAGATTTATTTACAGATATAAAGATGTTAATAAATGTCTACCAACTTGGACAAAACAAGTACAGTAAAGTTGGATGGGGGTATTTCGAAAAAAAAAACGGTTATAGCTTGACTTGTAGAACTGACGCTAACCAAGTTCTACCATGTATCCTATTCGAATAATATTTTCCCCTGTATTTTGTGACCTAAAACCCGCAAGCAAAGCGACCTCTTCGCGGCAACTAAAGATGTAAGCTAACAGATTTAATAAACATAAACACTCAGAAGATTGTCACATGTCATTGTGTCATTGTCATCTCAAGTCGTAAATAGGCCTGTAATTCTGTATTTCCTTTAAAGGATAAACAAATCTTGAACTTAATTCCGTAGTGGTAAACTCCATGTTTTGCTATCTGCTCGTTTACATAGCGTTATGTTAGGGAGTCTGTGATATTGACAAGCGTAACTTGATCATTCTTCAATTGTTAACATAAACTACAAATCTGGGAACACTAAAAAGTAAAGTGACAATATGTCATCCAGACTATGAATACCGCTCTTAGTACAAGTTCGAAGTACCCTCCCGTTTATAATATGATTAATCGCTAAAATTTAACGCTTTCCTACTTCACTGTACTCAAAAAGAACGATGCTCGGATTATAAATGCACTTTTTAGGCAGTACACTTGATAAGAAAGTTTTTTGGAGGTTACGGATGTTTTATTAGGTATAAGCATATCAATGGCTGATGAGCCCATTGTTCATCGCCATTGGACCATGAAATAGATCTTAGTTAGGAAACTGACAAGTCATAAAAGCAAAAACTGTGGTATCCTTCACCGCCTGCTCGTTAATTTTTTTTTTTTTTTTTTTTATTTATTTATTTAGGTACAATTATTACATAGGTAACATCAACAATAGAACGATAACAGCTGCAGTAGTAAAGACTGTGTCGCAACTGTAATCGCCCGCCTCCAAACACATGAGTTTTAATTAACTTAAAATGTAATAACAAGTTATAGTTACTAAAGGAAATACTATGAATAATTGGGTTATTGGTAAAAAAATAAAATTAAAATAAATTAAAACTAATGATAAAGCAAACATTAGTGAGTGAGTGCGTAGTGTAAAGTGTGTGTGTAATGTGGAGTATTGAGTGAAAGTGGGTGAAAGGGTGAATAAAAATGAATCAGTGCATGACAAGGTATGTATGAAGGTAGTAAGTTAGTGTGTTACCCTTACCAGATCTTCAGTATAATCGTATGAAAGCGTATATAGCCAATCAGACAACTTGGATTTACATTTAATTAATGTTAAGGAGTAAATTTCCAGTTCCCTGTGTACTTTATTGTATATTCTAGGGCTGAGAAAGTAATACTGATGAAGTGCAAGGGCAGTTCTACACAATTCTGAATTGCACACCCTATCCGACCTACGCGTATTTGCAGTAAGGTTGGCATCAAAAGGAGTTTCTGCTTGTTTACGTAGAACGACCCTTAGCACATATAGTTGTCTGATTGTTAAGACTTTGCAGAGTGCATAAAGGTCAGATGTTGGGTATCGTAAAGGCTTGCAAGTAATGGTTTTGAGGAGACATCTCTGAGCTCGCTCTAACCGCAACATTATAGTCTTACAGGCACCACCCCAAGATGCAATACAGTAGGCCATAACAGACTGCCCAAGCGCATAGTAGACAGTTTTTAGAGTGTGGAAGTCTGCAACACCCCTTATTTTTTTAAAGACATAAATCAGTTTTCGGGTACGGGCTATTAAGTTTTCAATTTGGGCATTCCAACTCAAAGTGCTGTCAATTATCACACCCAAATATTTTATTGATTTAGTACGAGTGAGGCGGTTACAGGTACAATCATTACCAGGTACTTTTTCACATGTGTGACCCCTTATGACGAAATTTTGCGGCGGCTGTGTTGCTATTCTTGGTGAAAAGGTAATAAAATGTGATTTTGCAAGATTAAGTGTCAATAAATTCATCTCTAACCAGTTCATTACTTTATTCATAGCTATTTCGGCTTTTACTTTGACGGAATCCCAAGAACTGCCAGTAACTATAAGAACAGTATCATCGGCATAGGCAACAACTCTGCAGCTGTCCAGCTGAAGCAAACAAAGCTCATTCATATAAATGAGGAAAAGGGTCGGGCCAAGCACACTACCTTGTGGGACCCCAAAATTGAGTGGTAGCTCAGTACTGACAATATTATCTATGACAACACATTGTGTTCGATCCGTCAGATAACTTCTAAATATGTCCAAAACAATACCTCGTGCCCCAATGTGTTCCAGCTTATGCAAGAGGGCAGGAATAGAGACAGTGTCAAAAGCCTTCGATAAATCGAGGAAGACACTAATTGTTTTCATTTTCTTATTAATATTTTTAATAATGGTATTTGTTACATCCAAAACAGCATCTTCAGTAGACTTACCCGACCTAAATCCATACTGATTATCCGAAAGAATTTTATTTTTATTAATAAAGTTCATAAGCTTTTTGTTCAAAATTTTCTCAAATATTTTGGATATAGTGGTTAAAACAGATATTGGTCGGTAGTTATTGACACTGTCTCTAATTCCACTCTTGAAAATAGGATGTATAAGTGCTTTTTTAAATACTTTTGGAAACACCCCTGTCTCGAGACAACGATTAAAAATACATTTTAAAATGGGAATCAATATGTGTCTTGCTGATTTTATCACAGACGTGGGAATACCATCCCAACCCAGAGCACAGTTGTCTTTGAGGCCAAGGATAGTCTGCTCAATCTCGTCTAAGTCAATTTCTGATAGAACCATAGACTTCAACTGACTACGTGAAGGAGCTACCATGCTACTGTTATTCATGGCCCGATGATATTTAGAGGATCTTGAGATTTTTCCTGCAAGACTACTGCCAACCCCAGCGAAAAAATTATTGACGGCATTGACGGACGTTTCAGGGCTATTTTTATTTAAGCTGAGCAACTCACTCGATGTAGATGTGCAACCATTTAAAAACGATATCCTCTTCAGAACCTTCCATGTGGCCTTCGGGTCACCCCTGGCCTGCCGCAGCTCATTCCTCTCATACTCCCTCTTAATCTTCTTTAATAGATTATTACAAAATTTTCTATACCTACAATAAGTGATTTGTAAGACTTGGTTTAATGGTTCCTTTTTAGTTCTACGGTAAAGTTTGTCTCTGTTACGAATGCACCGCAGGAGACCAGGAGTAATCCAAGGTTTAAGGATTTGTTTATTTTTTGGAGTGACTGTTATACTAGAATGGTGACTTATAACTTCAGACAAAATCCCAATAAATAATTCTGATGCTTTCTCTGCATCGCTCTCTTCCATTATAGGTGAGAAATCAGTGATGCTTAATTCATTTACGATTTTAGGTATATCTAAGCGGGTTTTAGACGTTTTGATTGGAGCAATACTGACCCTCTGCCCACAGGAAAGAACGACAGGAGCATGGTCGGTAATAAGCGAATCCAAGACAAACGTGACAGCCTTACAGTTGGTTTTGAGCATGACATGGTCAAGACAATTGTCGTTCCGCGTAGGCAAAACATGAGCAGGGAGTAAAGCGTGAGAGGAGGTCATGTTCAAATAGTGATCACTTGCATAATCTTTCTTATTGGTAATAATATTTATATTCATGTCACCAATAAGAGCAATTGTGTTATAAGATTTTAACGAATTAAGAATAGAGTCAAGGGAATCTATAAAATTATCAACCTTTTTATATGAAGGAGAACGGTATATGCAAACAATGGCGATTTCTTGAGTGTTTTTGAATATTAAACAGTTAGCGTCAATAATATCAGGTTCAGAAATTGTATGTTCGATTTTACTGCCAACATAGACAACCACACCCTCATTTTGATTAGCAAATTTAGATTTGTAAGATACATAGCCGAGTATAGTTGGTATGATGGGATTTTTACTTAACCAGCACTCAGTTAAAATTATAATATCGGGTGAATTGCTAAGCCTTTGTAGAAGAACCGTTAGATTATCAAAATTTGATTTTAAGCTCCTGATGTTGACATGTAAGATTTTCCACGAATTCCCAAGTATATTTAACTTATTGTAACATACCTCTGGAGAACATATGAGAGACTCTGACACTGATAGCAGTGCAGACATAATACGTGCCCAATTTGGAGTAAGCTAGTACGTATCTACGTGGTTGCATATTTCGTGTCGTAAAAATGGCCTGTCGTGATAATGTGACAAAATCAATATGCTGCGAAACGCATTTTAGCCCCGCAGATAAATTCAGAATCCATTTTTCCTTTCAATCCCTCTACTATAAAAGCCAAGGATGTCTACATTGTTCAGGGTGGCCATAAAAATGGAACACCTACATAGTTTTGTAAAATAATATAGGTATTATGTCCTCACACCCATGGACACTGTATAATCATGAAATACACTCGGTAGCGATGCACGGGTTTAAATAATCATGACACCCAACTGAATCATGAATATGTTTTTTTAGTAAATCCAAACAGAATAAAATCACAACTACCCGCAGTAGTGAGATAAAAAAATCATTAAGCCCGTCTAAAATAAATAGATTGAAGCGCTCAATTAAACCCTCTTATTTACAGAGGGTAAACACCGGTCAGTCTGGGTAGTAAGCTTCACAAATAAAGGGCGCAGGGTTGTTTTTTTAGCGGTTCCATATATTTATTCTTTGGTACTGTGTATAAAGTGTTTCAGCTATCATTGTTCTGTAGCAACAGAGGTATCTATATAGTTGGCAAGAATAAGGTCATCAACTACAAAATATAGTGATTCCACTTACCGACTAAAACGGTAAAAAATGTGATGACAAAGAATAGAAAATAGTGGCGATTACCCCACAAAAAGAGCAGACCTCCTTAAATAATGAGAAAGCAATTAACATTTGTCAATTTTGACACAGAACGTGAAAATTAACACATCATAATACGAAGGTACTTATTCTTCATCTTCATCATTCTAAGTGACGACTCGTGGCCCTGACTGGGCGCCAATAGAGGTACACATGAACATTCTCCTAGGGAAAACGCGGGTACGTACGAAGATTTATAGCAAACTCTGTACCTACGACTCTAATTCCCATCATCATGATAATACATTTCATTTAATCCACCATAAAACAGTCGGATAAAGTAAATAAGTATTAGTTATAAACCAAAACTCAATGTAAATGTGATAAAAAATCAACTCCGGCGCATCATGTAGCGACGTTGCTACGCTACGCTCGTAATACTAATTATTTCGTCCTTTTTATCAAATTGTGACTCTTACTTTTATAAATATAAGGTTGAGAATTAAATAATCTAATTATTGTTTAAATATAGTATTGCTTTATTCCGACTAGTTCATTTTGAATGGACTAATAAATTGAAGTTTCTCTTATAACGGTAGAGACAAATAATTAATTATTTATCATTTGGGAGATCATAATATAAAACAAAATAATGCAAAATTTTGTTTAATATTTATAAAACACTAGCTTTCCGCCCACGGCTTCGCCCGCGTGGTTTATTGGCTTTTCTATACTAAAATATGTATGTATTATACATATAAACCTTCCTCTTGAATCACTCTATCTATTAAAAAAAACCGCATCAAAATCCGTTGCGTAGTTTCAAAGATTTAAGCATACAAAGGGACATAGGGACAGAGAAAGCGACTTTGTTTTATACTATGTAGTGACTACAAGGAAAAAACATTATATTTTATAATGGATAACAGGATATCATAAGATCTCTTTCGAAATCCTAAGTTGCGATTAAATCAACATTGTTAAGTTGTTGTCAAAGTATATCAATTTCAGAAGACAAAGAATACAATTTTGACAATTTTAATGGAATTAAGACATCTATAAAACAAAAAAAAACAATATCGGTTCACCCGTTCAGGAGATATGATGCCACAGACAGATACACACTGCAAACTTATAATAACTCTCTTTTCATTGGAGGTTAAAAACTTTAATGTATATTAGACTTGGTAACGATTTATTAGATTGACCAATAAAACTATTCCGAAACTAGATCCTATCTCGTCCTTATTAAGAACTTCTAATTCATCATAATCATCAACTTCCCGCACTTTTCCCGATTTAATTGGGATCGGCGCAAAATGTCCTTTTTTCCATTCATCCCTGTTAGTCGTCACCTCATCATTCAATCCCTTTTCCATCATATCAACCTTAACACAGTCCATCCATCTTTTCTTTGGTATTCGTCTTCCTCTGCAGCCCTCCACATTCAGACTCATCACTCTTTTAGTCACATTAGTTTCATCCCTCCTCACGTGCCCATACCAAGAAACATGATTCACTTTCATAATTTCTGTCACTGACGCCACTTCCAAACTTCTTCTAAGAACTTGTGAAGAGGCAAGGCTTAGGTTTTTTTTTTTTTTTTAATTTATTTAATTATATAACTATAAAACAAAGGTATTACATATTTCTGAACTCGCCAAACTTTTACGTTTGATGGCGAGAGGCGCTCTTTAACTAAACAATGAACCAAATATATAAATCTATAACATATGTATTAGGGTCATTCTAAGTTAAGAGGTAATATGTTGTATGAAGTGACGGCATGGCATTTTTTTAAATATTTTTACTTAAGTATACATTTTTATCATGGAAACTTTTAAGTTGAAAACGTTTACAAAGTGGCCAGTCAATTTGTCGGTTTTATCTCGTTTTATAAGTGACCAGGGTAAATACTCAGTACAGGGTAGAGACAAAATGCACAGGGGAGGATACTTTATAGACAGGGAAGAGAGATAGAAATATTACAAAAAAATCGTCATCATTAATTCTGAACTTCTTTCCGGTTTCATCACACATTTTCCAAAATATAACTTGAAGTTCATCATCTTCTTCGACACCTGTGCACATTGCAACATAACGATATTCTGTTTTTGTATCTTGAAGTTTAACCAGCATAAAGTCCCCGTTGCAGAATGTTTTCTTTCCAGATGTCCAGTTTTGAATCATCTTTGAGCAGTTTGGTTTTCATACTGGTAGGTACAGAATGCTGTAGTGTTTTTTGAGGCTTCTTCCTGTGTTCTTGAGATAGGAAATTGATCAGTGGTTTATCTTCTGAATCGGTAGCTCCGTATATTAAATTTACGATGTTTTTGTGGATAATCCAAAGTACCCAACTGAAAATGACAACATAGCTCTGAGTCACAGAAGCAGCTCAAACTTTTCAATGTCCATCGATAGTCCATCGATAGGTGGGTTGAAGAAGTTGCTATCGACCTGCGAGGCCTATGTGGAGAAACATGGCTTGATATACAACTCGAAGAAGAGTGAGCTCCTTGTATTTAAAGTGCCAAAGCAGCAGCCGCGCAGTGTTCCTCCCATAAGTCTCAACGGCGTAGTACTAAATATTGTAAATAGGTTTAGGTACCTCGGCCACATTGTCACAAGTGACTTAAGGGACGACGACGACATAGAGAGGGAACGCAGGGCGTTGTGTGTGAGGGGCAATATGCTAGCCCGCAGGTTCGCTCGTTGTACTAATAACGTCAAAGTAACCCGTTTTAGGTCGTTCTGTCAATCTTTTTACACGAGCGGCTTGTGGGTGTCGTATACGCGTCGAGCCTACAATGACCTGCGCGTCCAATTTAATAATTCTTTCAGAATGCTGTTGGGACTGCCATGGCGCTGTAGTGCGTCAGGAATGTTCGCAGAGGCTCATACCGATGATTTCCACGCCATCATGCGAAAGAAAGCGGCCTCCTTACTGCAGCGCTTGCATGGTAGTGACAACAGTATTCTAAAAATGATTGCGGCTAGATTTGACTGCCCCTTCCAGCAACACTGGGTGGATACATGTAATAAGCATAAAATAAATTATAAATTAAGAACATTATACTAACAATACTAACCTAGTATTAAGCACAATTGTTACTAACAAAAATACTAACAAAATTATGGACTATTCTATTGGGTCTGAAATAAACTTATTAATAAATACGCCGAATTACGCGCAAGTTTCTAACCACTTCATCCATTTCCTCTGCTTACACCATCACCTAGCCCCTATTCACGCTTGGCTAAGGCCCGTGTGAACAGGTTATTTTACCCCCGTGAGTGGGAGAAAATCAAAACATATGTATATAATAATAATAATGTCAGGCAATTCATTATCATTATTATCATTATCAGCCGTGATCGTCCCACTGCAGGGCAAAGGCCTTCCTTTCCTTCATCCATTCGTCCCGGTTGAGAGCATTCAGCATCCAACCCACGCAGTAAGAGTCAAGCTCATCCCGCCATCTCATTCTGGCAATTAGGTATTTATAAATACGCAACCGGTAACTTGGTGAACCTTTAGTGTGCCTGAAAAAGTCTTTATACCTTCAGAAGAACCTAATTTTGCTGCGAAACGACGTCTACGAATTTTTGCTTTTTCTCTCCATACTTTTCTAACCTTCCGCTGCTCTCTTGGAGTCATTTGCTGAACTGTCTTAATAACTTCTTTTTCTTTCTTCTTTTCATATTTTTCCCTATCCTTGATTTTTTGTTGAGCGTACTTATCTTTGTCATTTTTAATTCTTTAGTATCTTAATCGTTCCGCTATCCTTTTCAAGCCGTTCTTCGCGCGTCATTTGTTTTCTAGGTGCTATTTTTTTTGTAAAAAAAGTCATATTAAATTGTAAAGCTAAGGTATACATAATGCCAAGTAAAGGTTCAGAGAAAATGTAGAAGTATTCATGAAAACGCATACAAATGTATCTCACCTGGACATTAAGTATCTCCCCTGCCATCAAAAGAGCCAGGGGAAATACGCCAGGGGAGATACATTTTCGATAGATATCTAAAATAGCCGTAAAAGTGTTTCTCGTACGCAATTCACAATCAATAGTAACAATGTATGCACTATTCATAGTGAATATTTAATTCTATATTAGTATTTTAACAAATAACTGCTAAATAAAACTAACCAGAGGAGAGACTGCATTCACTCAACAATTCTACACCCAGCGAGCGGCGTGACTAAAATGGCCGTTAAAATGGCTGCGCAGTCGGCTTATGCGCCGCTTGCTGCTAACTTTACGTTTCATCCTATGCAATCAAGATCACAACTTCCACAAACTAGCAAAACAAAACTGATTTTTAAACGAAAACAAAAAGCCAGGGGACGAGACACGAAACACGGAGGACAAACTTCGTCGTTGATATTATTTATGAAAAATTGTTACATAAATAATTTTACGTATAAGACACTGTGAGTAATTTATTGTTCTATATAAAAACAACGATGATAAAGTAATTATTGAATTTTAATACATTCATAATAACTGGTTTACAAATAAAGTCGGTTTGGGGACAGACCAGGGGAGAGACTTTTTTCTTATATTATAACTTATTGTGACTAAACTACGTACATTTCTGTTATAAATTTAAGTGAGCATAAAGAAAATATTTCGTTTTAGGTAATAAATAGGTTCATTAGGAAGTTAGTATAAAAAAAAAGTATTTTTTTGTCCTGGCCATGGAAAGTACCTCTTAACTTATAATGACCCATTAATGAACGTATATCTATGTAACTATAAATAAGTATACAAAAAAACACTTACTCCTTATATCTTATATTGTTATCCCTTACACTGTATTTAGTTATATTAGTAATCCAGTACAATATTTTTTAATTTTTTCTTCAGTGATCCTATACTAACTTTTTTTTTTTTTTTGCCTGGCGGGCTACGGCCCCGTTTATTTCAGGCGGTTGTATTATATATTCTAGTCGCGCGGTAAACTTAACTTGCGCGATTCAGGATTTGCTTCCACATAGTTTCTATGTAGCGCGATAGATGTCGCTTATAAACGTCTAATAAAACCAGAAAAAAACAAACCGCAAGGCTTTAAAAATGAGGTCTATTATAATCAGAACAACTCGAAGACCTTAGATTTAGACGTAATTAATCGTATGTGTGAAAACAAGTGACATTCAACATAGCGGGACGCCGACTTAATTGTGTTGTAGAAAAAACCTGACGTTTTCGTAATATATTACCTAGCAGCTTGTTAGTGATGGAATAATAAATCGACATCAATCTACGCTTTAATTGCTGGGATCAACTTCCAGTGTAAAAGCCTTATTCAATAAAAAAATATACAACCACTGACACAAATAAAAATTTTGAATACCCCCGAAAATTGCATCATATCTCGACCGATTTTCATCAAACTTAGCTAAGAACACTCCCGACTAATTCAAAACATCAAAATCGGTTCATCCGTTCGGGAGCTACGATGCAACAGACACGTCGAACTTAAAGTTTTTTACGTATAATATTTTAAATTCAAGCGTTGTTGCTCAGGGGTCCGCTTATTATATTTTACTAGGTTCTTTCTTAATCAAGCGTAATCAACCAGTATCTGTGGGTAATTAAAATTAATAAAAACCAGTGGGCGCGCGTTGGTGGACATTCAATAGCACTATTTTTCAGTACGCCTTCTCTTTATGAAATTTATTGAAAGAGTGCCCCGTGCGCATAACGTGCTTAAAGATGGGTACAAAGTTTTTTCTTCACGTATTTATAAATAAAACTAGTATTCCGCCAACGGCGTCTGTATGTATTCATATAAACCTTTCCTCTTGAATCACTCTATCTATTGGTGAAAACAGCATGAAAATCGGTTCAGTAGTTTTTGAGTTTATCGCGAACAGACGCGGCGGAGAACTTTGTATAAGTGATAAAAAGTGTGAGTGATTAAAAAATAAAGGGCAAAACGGTGAAATGTTTTTAATTTACCTACTTATGGATCTTTTCGCGGGGTTTGTGGTTAGTTCATTGTTATGGTTTGGCGAGGTGTCATGGAAACTTGGCTCGACTCTTTCGGTATCGAGATGAAGTGCGAAGGAAACGCAGTCAACGGCCTAGGCCAATTTAAAAGTCCTGATTACCAATGAGTTCATGGCTACTTAGAAATCAAATAGCTGACCCAATCAACTCGAGTGATGACGATACCAATGGTCCATCGATCCATTACAAACAATATTTATCGTACAGGGGACGCCCAATCATTTAGATCAGGTTACAAAATTGTCATTGAACTGTTATTTTTAATGATAACTGTAGGATATCAAATAATGCAGTGAGGAAGTGTTTTGTATCATATTGGTGCCAATATGAGCCAAAAGAACTGGTCTACTTTACTTCACTACCCCGTTGTTTTGTCCTGATATCAATCCTGTCGTTTACCAAGAAATGAAATGAGTGAAAGTAAAATAGAGCAATGTGGTTGGTGGTCGCAAGTAGTGATACGCCTAGCTAATCAAGGTCACATGTCCCTGCTCGTAAGACGGCATGAAGGAGTTGAATACTAACTGTATACACTAAAATATAAACGGGAAATACTATAGGACAGGGTCGCCAAATGGCGGACCGCGGACCTACTTTTTTTATTTCCTATTTTTTTATATTTACATTAATGTTTAATAAATATTTTTTTCTAAAAAGTTTGTGCGGACTGCGATTGTCATTTCATTTTTAACGGACCCTGAACGAAATTAATTGGTGACTCCAGCTATAGGATCAAATATCGATACCAAATCAACAATGTAAGAAACCTTCAACAGTTTTCTCAGCTGAATTGATGGCTTAGACATCTGCATTCCCCCTACTGGGCAATAACATTATTATAATAGATCTAATATCTAGAAGCAGTTCAGATTAAGGTTTTCCTAAATACTTCAGACAGAGTCAATCAGATTGGGTACGCGAATAAAGAATTAAAATATCAGAATGCTACAAAACCTAGACTTTTATTCAGGCATACCAGTCGCTAAACTGGTGATCTAACTACTAAAAATAGTAAAAAAGATAAATGAAATCCTTTCAAAAGCATACAATACTTAGCCACGTTCAGTTCTCGCGTCATTACAACCTAATTCATATGATATACGTATATTTGTACAGCTGCGCCCGCGCCGAGCCCCTATTGGTTAACGTCCGTCAATGGCTATGCGTTCGAATTTCGAAATTTTTATTTTATATTAATTAAATAAATATGTATCTTGTTTTAATGTATTCACATTTTCATAACTTTAAGAAGTTTAGTAGTTTTAGTTTTGTTGTTAAAAAAATACTGTGTAATTTTAGCTTTATTATGAAAATCTGTACAGACATACTGTAAGTGATTTTACCAAGTTACATTTGTCTCCACAACATTAATTTCCATTCAAACAGCAACATTTGTTAGTAACGGTGGTTTCACTAATATATTTCTGATAGTCTGCTCTAGAAAAGAGAGAATTAAGAAATTAACTTGAAGATGTTTGACAGGAACATTAAACTACATTAAACTCAAATGTCCTCACATTCAGTTATAGCCACAATGTACCAGTGAATAATGTTACACCTTTTATTTTATAAATAGTGGAATTTCATGCCGGATTCTTCTCTATAGGATCAACTTTTTGGAACCGTGCAACTAGTCATAAAGTTTCATAAACGCTGGTAAAAACGTTTTTTTTTATCCCAGATAGACTAGCGCTTGACCACAACTCGCCTGATGTTAAGCAACGATGTGGTCTACGATGGAGCTCGCTTGCCTACAAGAAACCTATTCACTGTCGTCTTGAAGACACCCAAATTGTAGGTCTCGAGGAACAAAGATTCCGGCAGCGAGTTTCACAATAGAACAGTACCCACTATAAATGTCGAGGCAAAACGGTTAGTGCGAGGGCTTCATCATCATCATCATCATATCAGCCTATAGCCGTCCACTGCTGAACGTAGACCTGCCCCAAAGAGCGCTAACCATCCCGGTCTTGCATAAGCGCTTCTAAAATCCTATCACTGCATACTATAAAACAAAATCGCTTCCCGCTGTCTGTCTGTCCCTATATGTATATGCTTAGATCTTTAAAACTACGCAACGGATTTTGATGCAGTTTCTACACGTGCAGCCTGTGGTACAGGTATACGCAGAGGCCGCTCAATGCCCTACGTGTCAAATATAACAATGGATTAAGGATGTTTTTGGGGCTACCCCGCTTTTGTAGTGCCTCCGGTATGTTTGCGGAGGCCAGGGTAGACGGCTTCCATGCCATCATGCGCAAGCGGCTCGCATCCTTACTAAGCAGAGTCCGGGCTAGCACTAACAACATCCTACAGGTCATTGCAAGTAAACAGGACTCAAATATCCTGAAAACATTTATTCAGACACAAACTTTATAAGCGTTTTGTTAACCTTTTAATAAGTATGGACTTGTAACTTAGTCTGAAAGAAAGATTTATATTATATTATTATTATAATACATACATATTATAGTTAAGAAAAGTCGACAAAAGACGCGGGCGAAGCCGTGGGCGGAAAGCTAGTTTGACATAAAAACATTTGAACTTGATTCTTTCTTTGATTGGGAGAAATACACCTTCCGCACTGGCAGCATCTCCACACCGTGTCTTGGAGTGTCCTCTCTTCCACGAGCCCCACTATCTCTGGTAATAAATCTTACAAACAGCTTCACTTACATATAGTGATAACCTGACACATCGCGTATCGTGGAGTCAGGAGTCAGCAAGTCAAATGTCAATGATAACAGTGTGCGTAATTAGCAATTGTCTTTGTTCCGTTATTACGCATTATGAGGTAAGTAGAGTTTGTGAGTCTATTGATTTATCTAAACTAATATTTTAAAAAGGGAAGATTTCATTATTTGTTTGCACTGAATAGGCTGTGAAAGTACTGGACCGAAAATTATTTCACCAATAGAAAGCTACATTATTCCTGAGTAACATAGGCTATATATTATCCCGTAAAATGACAAGAAACGGAAAGCTAGAAGTCATATAAAACATACTATCACGCCTGTATCCCCGAAAGAGAAGCAATGTTGTTAATGTTCCTTTAAACGCACGAGTTTTAAAACATGACACCTGTTTACAAAAAAAAAGAAATTCTATTCTAACATACCTTCACGCCTGTATTCCCCGAAGGGTTCGGTAGAGGTGTACAATGTACCTACACCCATATTTCGCCGGTATGTTTAGGTCCCAGCAATAGGCTCGCCATTACCATTAAGCGGGTACAATTCCAAACTTCGAGCCTTTACTGAGAATTTCATGGAAAAACCCAATAACACTTTACACGACCTGGGAATCCAAGACCTCTGGCGTTGCAGTCTCGCTTAGGACCACGAGACTATTAAGGCAGTTAAAAAAAACATTATTTTAAAAGATTAATTAGTGCTTATGTATTGTAAAAGAGTACGAAGTCAAATGTCACTCGTAAACAACAGATAGCGGGTTCGAAACCTGATAGTAATTCAATTACACATCAATTAATTTTAATTCTATTGTTACATTTTATTGTTATTATTAACTTGACATTATTGACCTATATAATAAATAAAAAAATACGGCTAAATGAAGTGCTGATAAATGTGTTGGCTATTTTTGGTCTTAAAATGTTCGTGAGACCAAATGAGATCCTTGTACACTCACGTATGTGCGAGTATTTATTTATTGAAAGTGCTTTGTTCTATGGGACTTTTGTATTAACTCAAGATATTTCGTATTTGGCAAGGACAACATCTTTTGGATCAGCTAGTATAAATAATTTAAAAAAAAAAAATCTTCAACTTGAGGTGTTATTAAGACATTGATACAGTTTGTTCAAGTTAAGTTTTGATATTTAAAAAAACCTATAAAGACTATTGTAAGTAAATGTATCGCATTCCTAATTATTTTCCTTACGTATTTCGATATTTTTATAATATCACTTGAAGTTATTTATTATCGATTTAGTTAATTTAGGATTACTCAGCAAACGAGCAGGCGATCCACCTAATTGTAAGTAGTCATCGCCGCCCTTCACATCTGCAATACCAAAGGAGTTGCAGATGCGTTGCCGAGCTTATTTAAGGATAAAAGGACCTTATTTAAGGAAAACCGGAGGGAGGAACTGGGCCTTCGGCGCTCCACACTCACCGTACGAAACGCAACAGTATGCATACTGGTACTTGACGTCGATATTCTGTAGGGAAGGTAGTACTTCTCCGGTCGTGACGAACCATTCATGCTGGCATGTAGACATGCCAGCGAAACACTACTGTTACTACTTAAATGTGTGTGTGCTATTGCCGGCGGCCTTTCTGTACGATAGTACTTAACATACCATCACGCCTGTATTCCCCGAAGGGTTAGGCAGAGGTGTACTTAATGTACACCCACAGTTCGCCGGTATGTTTGGGTCCCATGTAATAGGGGGCGAGCCTATTGCCATTCACTGAGCACAAATCCAGACTCCGAGCTGCTACTAAGAATTTCATAGAAAAACTTAATAACACTTTGCTCGACCTGGGGATCGAACCCAAGACCTCTAGCGTAGCAGTCGCGATTAGGACCACTAGACCAACGAGGCAGTCTTAGTACTTACTACTATTAGTTACTCTATCTCTTGCCTAGAACCTATCCACTCGTGACTAGCGACAAATGAAGCTGATACTAAGCTTGATCCCCAATCTCACAAATGATCTAACTAATAGGACACGGTTACCGCACGACAGCCGTCCAAAAATGATAAATACCCTCCGTCTCGCACTCACAATAACATACCGCGTCATACCGTATTTGGTAGGGTTATTTCTACAGCGTGTTCTCTGAAGGTAAAAGAAATTGTATTAGGCAATGACAGCCTAGTGATGACTATTGGGCTTCTAAGTCGTAGGTTTCGAGTTCGAAGCGCCCCTGACTTTTCGCGTAAAGAAAAAGGCGTGAGGGAACCACCGTATTTGGAAGGGTTATTTCTACAGCGTGTTCTCTGAAGGTAAAAGAAATTGTATTCAGCAATGACATCCTAGTGATGACTATTGGAACTCCAAGTCGTAGGTTTCGAGTTCGAATTCGAAGCACGCGCCCCTGAATTTTCGCGTGAAGAAAAAGACGTGAGGAAACTTGTATGCCTGAGAGATTTTCTTAACGACGTTTGATGTCTGCCAAACCGCAGTAGGCTAGCTTGGTGGACTGAAAGATTAAATCACTCTCATTTTGAGAGGTGACTCCTGCCCAGCAGTGGAATAATAAATGGGCTAATGATCACGATGTTAAAAAAACAGTATTTTATGGAATGAGTGAATGATTTTTTGTAATTAGTGTTTCAGTGTTGCAAAAAAATCTATAATACTGAAAAATACTGTGTACTATAGAATATTTCTTCAACAGTAGCTAAATGCGCAGACGCAAAATAAATAGTACAATCAACAAAAAGGGTTAGGTATACAGGCACGTGACTGCATGTTTTTCACAAAGATTGTGTAATAATATATATCACGCCACTTGCAGTAGGTTCGTGTGGTGGACTAATAACTTAATCTCCGTGCCCAGCAGTGGGACGATGTAATGAGTTGATAATTACATTACATTAGATACCATCACGCCTGTATTCCCCGAAGGGTTAGGCAGAGGTGTACCAATGTACACCCACATTTCGCCGGTATGTTTAGGTCCCATGTAATAGGGGGCGAGCCTATTGCCATTAACCGGGCACAAATCCAGACTCCGAGCTGCTACTGAGAATTTCATAGAAAAACCCAATAACACTTTGCTAGACCCGGGGATCGAACCCAGGACCTCTAGCGTAGTAGTCGCACTTAGGACCACTAGACTAATGAGGCAGTCTCTTAATGAGTTGATAATGACTAATAAGTATGTATTATACATATTATGGCGTGATATACATACCACTATAGGTATTTTTCAAAACGTAGGTTTTGTTGGCTAAAAGGTTTGATATGAAGACCTTTTATCAGACAATTATTTTAACGAAACAGATGCCCGTTAGTTGTCTAGGTAAACCTGTATTTAAACCTTCGTTGACTGTACACTATTATACTACAGTCGATAACACTAGCCACTAGCTACGTTATATAAAAACGCGGGTTTTTTTGGTTATAATAACTTTGCATTCATTTCCTTTAGAACATGGAAAATAACGAGTATACTACGCAGGTAAATATATGGAGATGTAATTATATATGTTAATGTTTAGCTTTATTGCATATTCATTGCACATACCTCATGCGTATGAGTTGAATTCTTTCGGTTGACTAGATACTTTGCTTGTATGGAGCGATATCATAGCACAAATACTAAGATCGACGGGGGAGTCATTATCGCTATGTATGTACAATAATTTGATGGGATCCCGTGTGGATTATGGCATACTCCCTCTCACCGAGAAAACGCTTGTGTCCTAGCAGTAGGAACATTTTAGGCTGATTATAATTATGGTGTTAATTCAGCGATGAGTATGGCCTCAAGATCAAGAGGAGCAAAACTAAACTGATGTTGTTGATCGCTCTAGTGCCGTGCAGAGAAGCAATGAGTGACGAGATACGGAAGTTGTACATAACTTCGTACTCTTGGGCTCCGAGATAAGCGACGATAGGAACTGTGTTTAGTAGGTGGTCAGAAGATCTCAGATGGCCAAAACTGCAGTAAATATGACTGAAGAAGATATGGAAGAATTAGAGCATTCACAGCAAAACAAAAACAAGACTGATGCGGACCCTTGTTTTATCAATGTTTCTGTACGCGTCGGAAACCTGGACGTTGAAAACTCGCACTCGGCGAAGAATAGACGCGTTCGAATTGTGGTGTTGGCGTAGAATGCCCAAAAACAAACGAGTAGTATCCTCAAGGAGCTCAACATAGGAACCAGGCTCTATTACCATCAGCACCCAACGTGTCCTAAATTTTTTCGGCCTGGTCTGGTCCGGAAAGCTTAGAAAAACTCATAATCACAGGCCACATGGCAGGGAAGAGGAGTAGAGATCGTATGCGAGTGCAAGGGCATGGACACAATAACAGCAACAACTGGAGCTACGCTAGCACATGCAAGCGTGCATTAAGCCGAGGATCGTGCAGCCTGGCGAGCGATGGTGAAGGGGGCCACGAAGAAGATAATTATTTCTATCGGCTCTGAACAAGTAGGATTTGTGAACACCCTGTGAATAACATGTCAGTGGTCCACAACTAACTCAATGTAACATAGTAATGTGGCACATTAATTCATACAGGTACTCAATACTGTATTATACAATGCAGGGGCTAAGTCATAAGCGACAGCGTTTGATACCAATTGTGGCGACCAAGCGTACAGCCAACCAGAGACTTTCTGATTGGTGAAGAGATCGTAGCGGGCCAATCAGAACGCAGAACGCTTTCGATGCGTAAAATAAATATAATTAAGGCTATACCTTCAGCCTTGGGCGTCAAACTCAATTTTATTTCTTTTTGTTTTTCACAAATTATTCGTCTATAACAAATTCTGGATTCATAGTAGTATTAATTGCGACATCAATTATTTCTTATTCACAACTGAATACTGTCAAGAAGCCTACCTGAAGCCGGTGCCTATGCAAGCAATATTAATTTATAAGTTTAGGCCGCGCAGGTAAAGTCGCAGTGCGTCCATCTTCAGCGGTCACTCAATTCAACTCCGTCCCCGCTACCGCCTATGGATTGGGCCGCGTCGCCATAACGGGTACAATCATAATCTTGTACAAATACGGTAAGATAGTTCAATGGCGATTGTCGAACGAATGTGATTGATTGGATGCTAGAAAACATTACTTCAATAGTTATGCTAGATTTCATAGGATTATGTCGTGGGAATCATGTAGTATTTTTGAGGAAAATCTGTGGTAAATATAGGCCAAGGCTTTTGTTATTTAATGGTGGGTTATATGATTGTATGACTAAGGAATGACTGTCTTAAGGTGTGGTATGATAGAAGAATGCAATAAGCGAATGCTGTGCTTGGCCCATGTAGAGACAAAAAACTAGCTTGATCAATACTTTGGCACAGACTATGTATATCAAATGTGTGTTGTAGTCGGAAGAGTCTAACTTATCTTGTGGTCATCAATCTTAGACAAAAAATAAAAAAATTCATACATAAATTTTTGTCGCAAGATGAAGTGATGATTTGCCAAAGATACGCCAACGCTGACTAGGAAGACACGTCAGCGTTGGACTGAAATGGGCTTGACGATGATGGTATTTCTCACACGATATCTGCAACTATCGTGGAATCATTAACAATAGTGTAATTAATTAGGTACATTCTTCTGACCTGGTCTTTGACTAAGATTCAGAAGTCCAAACTCAAGGTTTGCCAACGGGCTATGGAGCGCAGTATACTTGGTGGAAAATTAATAGATCGAGTTCGAAACTCTGTACTGCGCTCCAAAACCCAAATTACTGACGTAGCTCAAAAGGCCGCGAAGCTTAAATGGGACTGGGCAGGCCATATCTGCCGCATGCCGGATGAACTGTGGGCTTTTATTGCACAGAACTGGAGCCTTGAGACGGTTAACCGAAAACGCGGCAGACCACGGAGGAGATGGCGGGATGACCTGGATGCCTTTCTTGAGAATTGGATTGAGGTGGCACGGCACCGGGAAAAGTGGAAGGAATGGGGGGAGGCCTTTGCTCAGGAGTGGGACAATACGGGCTAATTAAAAAAATAATTACAGAGTAACTTAACGAGCACTCTAAAAGTTGAAAAACAATTTAACAAGAATCCATATTAATATAATAAATACCAAAGTTCTAGTTTGTTACGTTTTCAAGTTTTCATGCCTAAATTGTTCAACAGATTTAAATAAATTATAGTATAAAGATAAAGAACTTTGGAGATGGACATAGGCTACCTTTCGTCTCAAAGAAGAAGAAGAAGAAGACAACAAACACAGGTACATTAAAGGTGTTATAATAAATTAATTGTGGCCCACCATGTTTTGCTCTCACGAGCGTACAAATATTTTTATGAAGCTAAGAACATTACTATTTTTCAAAAGCACAATCTAACAATATAATGTCAATTTATAATTTAAATTCAAAGAAATCATTAATGCTATAAAAAAAATTTCAGCAAGCCACCGCGTTAATTCCAAAGTCATTCATTTCACATTCTAATACCAACTCTCGACAGTCGGTTAACAAAACCACTATATTTCAAATGGCTTTAAACGTATTTTTTGCATCAAAACTTCACGCTAACTAACAAAAATAACCGATATTAAATACTGTTCCGAAATAGATGTAGTCTGCGGATAGTAAATCAATTTAACGGGGTACGCCGAACGTAAAATTGTTGAAGGAAAATATATCGATACATCGAGTATGGTGCGATCGATTTGGCGATTATGCGATGCCTTTTTTTTAACTTGTGGAAATTCTCATCACTATCCGCCGCTTACCGACTGTCCACATGAAACCTAATATTTCCAGCCTTTTTCCCAATAAAAAAAAAAGTTACTAGCAATGTGGGTCGCACAATACTAGGATTCTTGATAACCCCTCGTGCTAAGCTAAATGCTTATGTTACGAGTGGGTTCACATCGGTAGTGCAATGGGTGGGTTCCGAACCGGCAATCACATGATCGCAAGTCCGACGCCCTAGCCATTAGGCTACCGCCGCTTAAAAATGATATTAGAATCGGTTACCAGTCTAATAAGATGTGGCTGAATACCAGTAACATTAAGCGACTCCCATCAGATTTCTTTAGCCCAATTTCTGAGTATCATGGCTATTGCTATTCTCAGGGTAGACTCATTGTCAGGCTTTTTGGCCTTCTGACCTTAGTATGACAACCGGCTACGAAGCCTTTACTAGTGATCCCAAACACGAATGGATCTCAATATTCTAATAATGGTCCTTAAATGTTAATAAGTGATTACTATTTAACTATATCTAATTGGTGAAGGGCGGGCATTTTGGGGGACTGTCTATTGTAAAGACGTTCGAAAAGTGCTGATTATCAGCCAAGTTTAAATAAATGATTTTTTGATTTTGACTTAATTTACTTTGTTACTTTAACTGCTTCTTTAATCTAATGCCCGTAAGCGTAACTGCTAAGCTTCTAGTTTCGGATTTGGTCGAGCAGTGTTATTGGTTTTTTTAAGAGATTTTTAGCTCAGGCTCGCCTCCTACATGCGACCTTAACATAGCGGCGCACTTTAGCTGTACATTAGTACACCTCTGCCTAACCCTTTGGGGAATACAGGCGGGATAGTATGTAATATAATATTTTACTTTAGTTTTGGATCTATGCGTTAGTTATACTCAGAAGCATCGCAAACAAAACTGGTCACAGACAAGGAAAAAAATGCAATCAGAAAAAAATATATAATTTAAAAACCAAACCAGGTTAGTCGATTTTCAAATTGAAATCGACTTCCTGTCGAACGTGAGCAGATGTTATTGTTTACTGTTCAACTTACTTATAATCTGCGGCATCCTGATTAATAAATTATACAGGTTTTTTTTTTATTTGTATTAGTTATCCCGTAGTACAAGGAGGTTTAACATAGGGGTTTTATAAGCTATAAGTCTAGAGATATGACGATTGGACTGTTACGTTGTATTGTGGGTCTCGAGTTCGACTTTTCGTAATCATGTGCGTATAAATAATTATTTACTCGCTTTAATAATCTAGCTCATTAATCTAGTGGTCCTAAGCGCGACTGCTACGCTTGAGGTCCTGGGTTCGATCCCCAGGTCGAGCAAAGTGTTATTGGGGTTTTCTATGAAATTCCCAGTAGCAGCTCGGAGTTTGGGTTTCTGCTTGGTTAATGGCAATAGGCTCGCCCCCTATTACATGGGACCTAAACATACCGGCGAAATGTGGGTGTACATTAGTACACCTCTTCCTAACCTTTCGGGGAATACAGGCGTGATGGTATGTTATGTTATTACTCGCTTTAACGGTGAAGGAAAACCCATATTTTCCGTTTTCCTAAATGGTAGCTATCTACCATTTAGGAAAACGGCATGCTTAACTAATTTTGTTCTGTCTTTGTTATCCATACCTTTCGGGGCCATCTAGTCAAAACAAATGTAAAACCAACTTTAAAAGGGTCTATAAAAGATCTACTTATTTACAGAAATAAATATCACTTAATAATTTCTTTCAGTCGTCATCTCGTCATTTTCTTTCTGTACCATATCGTCTTTCACACAAACCATCCATCTTTTCTTTCGTCTCTCCATACGTAGCCGTACGAACCTACTTTCATGCTAAATTTTTCATAAGCATAAATTTTAGTATTGTATTAATTGATATGATATGGCCGTTGACTCATCCGTCAGTCTCACTGAAAATATAGTTTAATAGGAGTTTCTAGGTCGCACGGGACGATTCGATCATTTTATTGGTATCAGTGTGTTTGTATTAGTAGGTACCAACATGCAGATATATAAATGTACATATTTGATAGGTTGGATGGGGAGTACATTATGTGAGAAAAATAACATACCATCACTCCTGTATTCCCCCAAGGGTTAGGCAGAGGTGTACTAATATACACCCACGTTTCGCCGGTAGGTTTAGGTCCCATATAATAAGACGAGCCTATTGCCATTAACCGGGCACAAATCCAGACTCTAAGCTACTACAGATAATTTCATAGAAAAACTCAATAACACCGCTCGCCCTGGGCATCGAACCCAGGACCTCTGGTATAGCAGTCGCGCTTATAGGCAGTCATGTGAAAATCAAAATAATATTATGGAAAAATCGTGTTTGGAGATCATAAAAACCAAAACTAAATGCCTCATAAGCCTAGTGGTCTTAAGTCCAACTGCTACGCTAGAGGATCTGGGTTTCATTCCCAGGTCGAGCCGTGTTAATCCGATGGCCATGACTTTAAGATAAGGGAAGGCAAGTGAAGTTTTTACGAGTATGGTATGAGTCGAGCATACCCTGCTGACTCCCTATCAGGATTTTCCATACTCTAAAAATAGGTTGAGCAGTGTTATTGGGTTTTTCTGTAAAACTCTCATTAGCAGCTCGCTTTGGTTTTAGGCTCGCCCCCTTGAAACCCCCTCCAGAATTGTCTTAAGAGGATAGTATCCGCTCCGCGCTCCATACAAACATAATTTGGGTCTTATCTTGAATACTAACAAATATTTTGGGGATTCATGGGAAACCCAGATAATATAATAAATAACCTTTTACAAATTTATTAAGAGTAATTTCCAAATTTCGGAACAAAAAAGACGCGCGAAACTGTTGCAAATGTATTGTTGTTTAACCTCTCGGGCACGTGTTCTTACCGTGAGGGAGAGAGACAGCGACAACAGTGCAACATTGATGCGTTCGCGTTTTCGCGAGGGACACTCCTCTTAACCAACCTACCGATTTGATTCTTTTTTTTAATTTCAGATCAAATTTGTTACTTTAATTATCCTAAAATTGTACGTATGTAATGTGAAAATGAATTTGTTTAGTTATTTCTAAATCACTGAACCAATTTTGAATTCAGTAAGTAATAGTTATTTAGAGTCAATTACTGCATAGCCTTTTGCGTTGTTTGATTATAAAACAATTTAACTAAGATAAGTACTTGTTTCATTTCTACATAATCTAATAAGTTCTATTTCTTCCAAGTTTAAAACCATAGACAATGCTAAAATGCTAGAATAATCTACTAAATTCATACTTGATTTGCAACCTTATACCTTTAAATTTTAGGTATATTTTCATATATTAAGTTATATGTTATTTACATTGTAAGAAAACTGTTGACACAAGTGTATTTAATGCTAATAATGAATTCAAAATCCACAATGATTTGCTTATGGGTATTATAATGTATGTATTTGGCCCATATAGAGTGGTTTGAATGGTATAGGGCAGTGATGATGGCACTCCACAATATATTTTTCTACATACATTAATATGCTTGCAGGTTTTTTCTTACAGGGATAGGCACAAACTAAGCAAAGGAGCTGTTGAGTTGAGTCCAAGTCTAGACAAGCATAGTATAGGGCGCCTGCCAATCAGATGTAGTGATGACTTATGGAAGCCAGATGGCATTGATTGGATGAAGATGTCCGATCTTCAGCTCTCCTAGGCTTTCACAGCCATTGCACTCTTCTGTGACCCCTCATGCTAATAAATGCTTGTGTCACGAGTGGGGTCACGTCAGACAGTATTGCAATAGGTGGGTTTCGAATCAGCAACCATATGATCGCAAGTCCGACACCCTAGCCATTAGACTGTCGCCGCTCTTTCAATTTGTAACAAGATACATTCTAAACATACCGGCAAAATGTGCTGGTACCTAGATGACAACACGACAGTAATGGAATTCGCACAACAGTTGTTAGATAGTTTTGTTTTTCTGCATTAATTCCAGAGTCAAGTTTGTTAGAGGTATAATATCATAGCCTGAATAATTATTTGAATAGAAATAAGATATGGCATACTCAATATAAGGCTCACCATCAAAGGTATAGAGGGTTGTTATTATAAATTCTATGACATAATGCATAGTTTCCATTTTTTCAAGATTTGAAGATCAATATCTTTAGAGTATATACAACTTGAGCCAATTGTATGAACAAAGTAGCATACTGCCGAACAACAGCACCTGTATTCCAAACCATTAGACGGAAGTTCCATGAAAAAGAAAACCAGAGAATTATATAGGAAAACCCAATAACACTGCTTGACCTCGGATGCAATTCCAAAACAAAGGAGGAAAGAGGAGATGAAGCTCAGCTGCCATAAATGGACAAAAAAAATAATGATGATACTTTTTTTAAAGCTTACTAGCAATGTGGGTTGCACATTACTAGTAATCTTGTTAACGCTCATGCTAAGCTAAATGCTTGTGTTACGGGTGGGTACAAATCGGTAGTGCAATGGGTGGGGTTCGAACCGACAACCACATGTTCGCAAGTCCAACGCTGTAGCCATTAGGCCAGCCCGGCTTCAAAATTTTAAATTATATTAAAAAAAACAAGTATTACCGCCATGGTGGGTATTGTGGCATTATCATAAGAGAGGATCTAGTGTGTTCAAAAATGTGATAACAAGATTAGAAAATGTTCAGAAAAGTTGGTATAGATACTTTTTTTGCTTGTGCATAATTTTATAAACAAATTGGTAATACTCTTGTCTTTTTAACTTATTGGTGAGTGAATTTAACAACATAAACATGATAAATAGAGATCCATCTAAGACAAAAATATACTTTATAGTTATATTTTCAGTGGCAAATAATGTTCCTGTCAATGGGATTTATTTTAAATTATGTACTGTTTATAATGTTGTTACTAAACCATAATTTAAAATACAATACATGTAAATTTAAAAGAAATATAAGTATGATAAAATGCAAACAACATTATTCATTTCAGAATGAATGATTCATTTTCTTCAAATAATTGTCTGAATCATAGCATATTGCATCTTGATCCATATCAAATGAAATTTAGAAATAGTAAAATCATCTACACATTAATAAACTAGGTATATTACAAAATGCTATCATCAATTTATCAAGGTGCCTAGCCTAGCCTACAAATACATAGTCGATTCCATAGACGCTCGAAGTCCGCGCGTTAGGTACGTGTGTAAATAAACAAAAAAAATAAAACTGTAAACATTGGCACAAAGAGAACATAAAAACGACGATTCGCGAACTAAATACCCGTGTACACCTCTACACAACAGGCTGACAGCGTTGTGTCCATTGATACTTGCGATTGTGAAAAAAAAAATGCATCAAGAAACTTGCATACGACGAGACCACTTCTTTCTTGAGATAAATCTTTGGAAATTACACTTTTTCACGTCGAAATTGATACTTTTACCTTATTGGATCATGAGCGAAGACGTCAATGGAAATAAATCCCGTGAAACAATTCAGATTCGCACTGAAATCGCTGTAGCACAATGGAACAGGCACATTTGATGTCGTAGTATACCATCAAAACATAGCCTTTATACGCTTTAAATGCGCGCCATAGGCATCCTACGTAATTAAAACGCAAACGTTAATAATTGCAGAAGGTTAACAACTGATTTTAATACGCGTAGGTTGGTTTTTTCGAGCGTATTTTGAAAAAATGCTGTTGCTTTTCAACACAGTAATGGCATAACACGCAAACACTAAGACTGATATTCACTATGAAACACTTCACAGAATCGCGAAAGTTTGTTCGAGGAACGCGAGACAAGCCACGGTATGCATTTTCTCACTCACCTTGTTGTTTATTAGCTATTTTATTGAAACAGTTTTGAAAAACTTCATATAAATGCATAGGCTCGTCATCGCTCGTCGCCATTTTGGATTCTACTGTCCAAATAAAGCAGAGACAATGTAGACGAGCGTGAATGAGAGGCCGTTCGAAAACCATAATTCATTATAATTTTACTTTGCACTAGACTTAACGTCACCTTAAGACGTAAAATGTGGAAGAGATATTGGATATCTTTTTAAATTTAAAAGAATTTAACTGCAATCTACTATACTTAGTTAGATAATGAAATCTTCACCGGGAATTCTGTTATGTAGTGAAAATCTATTTTATATACGTTTGCTACGTTTCAACTAAAAAGTTTATTTGTAATTTATTTTATCAGCAAATTACCATAAAGCATCAAGATTTTTTTTTAAAGGAGCCTTTCTGCCTTTGTTACTTTACGACTGGGTCGACTAATTGTATGACATACCTCCCATTTAAATTATATCGAGTTGTCATTTTTCTCCTATAATTAAATTAAAATTAGTAAACGGATTCTTATCTTTATTAGTTATAGAGCATAGTTCTTCAATTTATTAAATCGCGTTGAGTTTTGCGATTAATAGCAGAGATATTTATAAATAAGGAATTATATTTAGCTTTCATAAAAAATAAAATAGTAACATTAATCCGACTCGTCTTATCAATTGAACGCACAACACTAAAGCCATTTTTTTTTTACTGTGAAAATAAGTTTGACGTGAGAGCCTACAAAATTTTCGAGTGCACTTCAAATAGAAAAAAACACTCAATATCCATCTACATGTAACATGTTCTCATTGAATTCTATAAACACCCAAAACCAGGTAAACACGTCCCAACAGTAATGAAAAATGCTGTTTTCATTTGTGAAGGTGAAAACTGTTTTGTCACTAAATATAACCTTTTGTCATTGCAGATTTTAGTTAGTTTTAGCCAAATATCTTCAAGATACTCAAGTTTATTCCGTCATCGTAAGCATAACAGTGGGAAAAATAAAAATGTAAGGGGGCAAGAGAGTTCGGCGGCAGTTTATGACGCAACTATTTGTCAAGAAAGTCTTGAAGAAACTATCAGGAATTTCGACAAGAATGTCTTAAGGTAAGTGTACTTATAGTTTGCTGACAAGACTGAAAATGGTTTTACTTTCACTAGTATGTAAAACTTCTATTAATTTTACAAAAAGAAGGATTTATTCACATTCATTCTAATTTGAGTTCTATGCCAGTTCCTTAGCATTATTTTCAAACTAAATATTAAAAACAAAAGAAGTGTCATCATCAATTATATAAGTAAGACAATGTTATTAGTATTCACAGTCAATGTTTTCTTATAAGATGCTTCTATCATGTAAACAGATCTAATATAAACACTTTTTACTACATTACTGCAGGAATGATTTGAAATAAAAGGAATTATCCTGATTATTTACCATAACATACCATCACATTGTATTCCCTGAAGGGTTAGGCAGAGGAGTACTAATGTTCACCTACACTTTGCTGGTAAGTTAAGTTCTTAGGTCGCATGTAATATTACATGGGACCTAGTGCCACTAATCCAGACTCCGAGCTGCTACTGAGAGTTTGCTCAACCTGGGGATCGAACCCAAGATCTACAGAGTAGCAGTTGCATTTAGGACCACTGGACTAATGAGGCAGTCTTTATGTAATATAACATAATTATATTTACTAAGCAAAGCATTTATTTAATTGTGCCTGTCTTCCATGAAGGCTTAAGCAGAGGTGTACACTGTTTAGAAGTATAACTTAGATATTTTTTGTTAAACTGTCAGATATATATATTTGGACTATTCTTATAAAAAAATATGTTGTTTATAATGTAAAGGTCAACGCACTTGGGCAAAATTATAATTTAAAGGTGACTCAATGAGTGTGACAATACTTTACTGTACAACTAATAAATATTTATCATTACAGGTTTTCTGTTTAAATTAAAATACTAATACAATCTGACTGCTTTCATTTAAAAAAAGGAATGCACATTTTAATTTTTTTTTTATCAGCCCGTTTGATCCCACTGCTGGGCAAAGGCCTCCCTACCTTCCTGCCATTCCTCACGGCTTAAGGCTTTTACGGCCCAATCTCTTAAATAGAATAGGAGTCCAGTTCGTCCCGCCATCTCCGCCTGGGCCTCCCGCGTCGTCTAACGCCTTGTGGGCTCCACTCTGTAGCAAGTCTAGCCCACAAGTCGTTCGTTTTAATTTCTTATATTGTAAAATTCACTTTATCATCAACCTATTACATTGTCCCACTGCTGGGCATGAGTCTCCTATCAGGACAATAGGGATAAGTCTCCATAATCCACCATGCTGATCTACTATAGGTTGGCAGAATTCACACTTCACATTGGTGTCCTTAAAATGATTTCTTTCACCATTTAAGCTTATGATAAAAAATAAACACTGAAATTCGAAAGTCAGTGGTCTGCACTTATTTCACTTATTTGAAAATATATCACACTAGCTTTCCGCCCACGGCTTCGCCCGCGTGGTTTCTCGGATTTCCCGTTTTTGTAACATTTTTCATTTATGCTCTGCTGCTATCGGTCTTAGCGTGATGATATATAGCCTATAGCCTTCCTCGATAAATAGGCTTTCTAACACTGAAAGAATTTTTGAAATCGGACCTGTAGTTCCTGAGATTAGCGCGTTCAAGTAAACAAACAAACTCTTCAGCTTTAAAATGCATAATTCACCCGCATGTTTTCTCGACTTTTCTGTACTATAATTTGTATGTATTATACATATAAACTTTCCTCTAGAATCACCATATCTATTAAATAAACCGCAGCAGAATTCTAAAGATCTAAGCATACGTAGGGATGGACAGAACACAGAAAGTGACTTTGTTTTCTACTATGTAGTGATTTTGTTGTCCTTGGTTTTTTGGTAGAATGAAAAAAAAAACAACTCTATAATATAAGAGTTGATGTGACAAGCCGAGAACAGGGTGAAATGGCGCACATTAGGGGAAGCTTATATCCAGCTGCCAGCAACTTTGTAGGCTGATGTTGATAAAATTATGATGCAATCTACAGTAATTTCAATCAAGTCACAATCAAGCCACATCATGCCAAAACAGTATTCAGTTCCTTATTTACGTGATAATTACAGTTAAATTAATTATGGTGTTTATCTCATTCATGACCTCTTGCAAGTGAAGATAAAATTAAATAGAATCACTTGTTAGTTTATATTTTATTTTGTTGTTTTGAGGACTACAGTTTGTACGAAATAACTCGGTTTGTCTAAAGTTCCGAACTAGGCGCTGATAAAATCATTTAATCAAGTGTTTGTGTATTCATAAATATCGAAATGAGTAAAGAAAATAATCAGAAATGTGAAACATATATGACCATAAATGTCTTTAAACCGACTCTTTCTATTAAAACTTACCACTGCTAAACAACTTGCGGACAACTTCAGACTTTAGGTAATTTCGAACAAACTGTACAAAAATGTATTTCCATAAAGACGAAAGATTTTAGGTATTGTGAGGGGTTAATTTAAAGTACATTGACTCTTAAAGCAATAAGAAGTGATAGCACAGTGATATGACCGTAGGCAGAAGGGTTTTTAGGGTTCCGTAGCCAAATGGCAAAAACGGAACCCTTATAAAATAAGAGAATGATAAAACTATAAAAAGAATATGATGTACATTACGTCATAAATCGTAATGGTACGGAACCCTCCGTGCGCGAGTCCGACTCGCACTTGGCCGGTTTTTTTATGTTAATACTAGCTTTCCGCCCACAGCTTCGCCTGCGTGGTTTCTCTGCCTTTCTGAATTTTAAAGGAATATTTTTCCCGTCTTGCAAAATTTTTCATTTATGCTCCGCTCCTATTGATCTTAGCGTGATAATATATAGCCTATAGCCTTCCTTTATAAATGGGCTATCTAACACTGAAAGAATTTTTAAAATCGGGCTTGTAGTTCCTGAGATTAGCACCTTCAAGCAAACAAACAAACTCTTCAGCTTTATAATCACTACATAGTATAAAACAAAGTCGCTTTCTCTGTCCCTATGTCCCTTTGTATGCTTAAATCTTTGAAACTACGCAACGGATTTTGATGCGGTTTTTTTTAATAGATAGAGTGATTCAAGAGGAAGGTTTATATGTATAATACATACATATTTTAGTATAGAAAAGCCGAGAAACTACGCGGGCGAAGCCGTGGGCGGGAAGCTAGTATAATATATAATAGTATAGATTTGTTATAACGTTAATGGTTTACGCAGGCATGCATATTTATTTACCTATCTATGCAATAATTATAAGTATTTATGTTCAAGGTATTTACATAAACAAGTAAATTACTTACATATATATTTAATATTTTACTAGCTGTTGCGATTTCAATACCATCCAAAAAGATTTTTGAGATACAAGGGTGTCCATGTCCTTCTCCAAGGATTCATTAATTTCTTCTCGAGACGTTTTCTCTATCTCATTTAAGAGCTCAGCTCTTGTCGGTGGAGCAATCGCCACTGGTCTCTATTCTCTGCCTTCTGTTTGACCTCTTGATATAACTCTACTCCTACTTTTCCTTCACTTGTTCAATAATACTTCTTGTAGGTCTTTCTCATTCTCGGTTTCCTTCAATTTTGCCGTCTAAAATTGACGTTTAATATGCGAAAGTAAGCCTGTCAGTTTGTTAAGTTTTTACGTTTGTACCGCTGAACTAATTTGGATAAATTTCGGTACATATAGACATATTTTGGACCTTGGAGATTTTGGCAATTGACCGACACAAAAAGATTTTTTTTTAAAAGTATAGTTTACTTGCAATGTGGGTCGCACATCACTAGTATTCTTGTTAACCCCTCGTGCTACGCTAAATGCTAAATGCTTGTGTTACGAGTGGGTCCACGTCGGTAGTGCAATGGGTGGGTTTCGAACCGGAAACTATAGGATCGCAAGTCCGACGCCCTAGCCATTAGGCAACCGCCGCTTCAACCAATTTTGATATATTTCGGTATAGACATACTTGGGACCTTTGGCAATTGACTTTTCGTCACAAAAAGTAAGCTATGTATCTGATTTATCGAAATTAAACCTCGGGCAGCAGCTTTATTATGAGCCTATCTATCTTTTTGTATTTTTAGGAATTTTCCATGCAAAGATTATTAAGTTATTTTACTGAAGAAAAAATACGACCGCGGGCAGGATTCGAATCTGCGTTTTCGTCTATTTTAGTGAAAGAAAAAACGTCACCTGAAAAACGTAAATTAAAAATGTGAAGGCAAATTTCGGTGGGACTCGCGGTGGCTTAGCGGTCATAGCGTCTGTTGTACTTAACCAGAAGATGCAGAATGGTGCTGACGTCGCTTGAAGACGATGTGGAAGAGAAATTCGACATCACAGGCAGTGATCTCGGTAGCTTAGTTGGCAAAGCATCTGGTGTACTTAACCAGAGAGACGCAGGTCCAAACTTGCCTGAGATCGAAGTATTCTTTCACTAGAAATTTATTTAATTAGAAAATCCATATCTTTGTGAACAGAAGACGCAGTTTCGAATCCTGCCCGCGGTCGTACTTTCCTTCACTAAAATAATCTATGAACCTCTTTGTTTGTCAACAGTGAGATGAAAAGCATAGAGTTTCGTACGCTGGCGAGTAGGGCGGTGCATTCACGGCTGCGCGATATGGGCTCGTCGCGAAAAATCTCGCACGTGTCCGCCAAAACGTTCGACCAGAACAAGAACGGATGGACGCACCTGCCCACCGTCACCGTCGACATCTCCGGCAAGAACACCAGGTACGTGTACTGCTTGTTCCAATGTTCCAAATATGTTTGTGGGTGGGGCCACGCTGATCGCAACATGAATGGGTCGGCTTTACCGGGGAAGTATCACACTCTCGCAGAAGACACGGCCGAGTATTTTTTTTTATCACCCAAGACACCCAAATTGTAGGTCTCGGGGAGCAAAGGTTCCGGCAGCGAGTTCCACAATAAACAGTGCGCATTATTATACATGGCGAGGCAAAACGCTTAGTGCGAAATTTCCGCACTTCTACCACTTAGCGGTGGCGCCTTGTCGTAGCTCTACTCGTCTGATAGTGGAACGGGGATGGGGGAACTATTTCATGTAGTTCCGATGCACACTCTACGAAATGTAACAGGTAAAAGACAGAAAGGCATGCAACTTTGCGCCGATTCTCAAGGCTTTGCAATTTGGTTTTGCAAAGTGAGTTGTTGCCGCCGTAGTAGCGTTTTGCTACTGCTCTTCGTTCGGTGAGCAAGAGGGCCGGAAGGGAATGGAAGGAGAAAGGAACTGGGGAGTGAGGGTGAAATTGGGCCTCCAGCGCGCCACATTCACCGTAAGAAATGCCACAATATGCATACTGCTACTTGACGTTGATATTCTGTGGGAGGGTAGTACTTCCCCGGTCGTGCGGACACATGCATGCGAGACACTACTACTACTCAGTACTTTAATACTGTATTTTTTTTTACCATGCAAAGATTATAAAGTTAATTTAGTGAAGGAAAAATACGACTGCAGGCAGGATTCGAACCTGCATCTTCTGGCTAGGTACACCAAACGCTATGACCGCTAAGCCACCGCAAGTCCCACCACCAGGTCGAAATATGCCTTCACATTTTTTTATTAACGTCTTTGAGGTGACGTCAGGGACGGGTGGAACTCGCGGTGGCTTAGCGGTCATAGCGTCTAGTGTTACTAACCAGAAGACGCAGCGAATGCTGCCCGCTGTCGTGTTTTTCTTTCACTAAAATGATATTTGAATGGTAAATGTCTAAAAAAATCAGGAGCGTCAGAGGCCCAATTTCTTTCTTCTCCTTTTCTCCTTCCCTTTCCTTTTCCTTAAATAGGCTCGGTAACGCATTTGCAACTCCTTTGGTTTGGCAGATGTCCATGGGCGGTGATGACTACTTACCATCAGGTAGAGCCGAGTTATCTCATAAAAAAAAAGCGGCTGATGATTCAGTACATTAAAACTGGTAATTTTTTTAACTGTTTACGTTTGGCAGGTTCAGTTTGACGGATAACTTCGCGAGCCTGTTGGCGCGGAGCTTGGACCACACCACGTTCAAGTACGCCGTGCAGGTCCGCGGGTTCAAGACGGAGCGCGGCATCCACGCGGACCTCAAACGTAACCCCAATATTATTAACAGACTACGTAAGTACTTCGCTCATTATTAGTGTAGACAGATTAGTGTGTTCATCAGGGGCGTAACTACCGCCGTATCAGCCGTATCAATGATACGGGGCCCCGGGGCTACAGGGGCCCCTAACATGTCAGAAATGACAAAAGTAAAAAAAAAAACAATCTCTTTTTTTCCTGGGTTAAGGGTGCGCTCAAAAGCAAAATACATCCTACATTAGTTATTATCCCAGTGGAGCTATGAAAAAGATAAAAACTAAACAGATAAGGAAGGAGGTTTCCCCTTCATTTGCTCCCCCCCCCCTAATAATTTTGATACAGGGCACCTCGATGGCACGCTACGCCACTGCTGTTCATAAAACCACTCCAAAAATACATAAGTTGCTCAAGAAGAACTAGAGAAAGGAGGCGACAGACAGTGAAGGCAGAGATGAATAATAATAATAATAATTAAGAAAAAAACAGTGATAGCCTAGTGATATGACCATTGGACTGCCAAGTCAAAGGTCTCGTTAGAATCCAAGGCATACACTTGACTTCGAAGTTGTATCTGTATTAACACGCGTGGCTTTTGTATACACGCTTTCGGTTCAAAATGGAGTCCGAAACAAAGTTTGCGGCATGTCAGTCTGAAAACCGGCGGCATGTACGAGTATCATCATCATCATCATCATCATTAACAACAACAACCCATATATTGTCCCATTGCTGGGCACGGGTCTCCTCTCAGAATGACAGGCATGAGGCTGTAGTCCACCACGCTAGCCTACTGCGGGTTGGCAGACTTCACACGCCATCGAGAAAATCTCTCAAACATGCAGGGTTTCCTCACGATGTTTTCCTTCACCGTTTAAGCGCGTGATAATTAAGTATTAACGCATATGACTTCGAAAAGTCAGAGGTGCGTGTCTTGGATTCGAACTTAAGACCTTTGACTTGGCAGTCCCATGGTCATATCACAGGGCTATCACTGCACTTGCATGCATTGCTTGCATTGGCGGCATGTATGGATGCACCATAATAGATTTTCTTGACGGCGCGGCGTGTGAAGTCTATCAACTCGCAGTAGTCCCTCACGCATGCTTAATTTAAGAGCAGTGTTTTCATGTATAGTGAACTACTCAATACAATCGAAGGTTGTAATGTAGGAGAGATTTTTCCATTGCTTTTTGGAGTGGTTTATTAATATGGAAGCTTTACATGCATTTATGAATTGCTTTAATTTATATTTAAAGTGTTGACATGTATTTTGGTCTATTTAAATTATAGTTTATTAGAGCATATTCATTATAATTTGTGTAGCAATAAATATTTTAATAAGTAATGTTAGTATGTGTATCGTTCATCAATTAATTATTTAAATATTTTTCAATATTTTTTTTCAATAGTTCACTAAACGCGGCTGCCCTAATGCTAGGTCCTGGGTACGATTCTTCGGTTATGTTTGTACTTTTAGTGATGTCGCGGATGATGACGACTCGCTCTCGTGGCCCCAGTAAAGTAGAATCGAAGCGGCGGTAGCCTAATGGCTAGGGCGTCGGACTTGCGGTCATGTTGTTGCCGGTTCGAAACCCACCCATTGCACTGCCGACGTGGACCCACTCGTAATACAAGCATTTAGCTTAGTACGAGGGGTTAACAAGAATATTAGTAATGTACTACCCACATTGCTAGTAAGCGAGTGGTTTTAGTCGGTAGGTCGCCATGGTACTTTTCCCACAGAATATCGACGTTAAGTTACGTAGGCACACGGTTGCGTTTCGTTTAGAGAGTGTGGAGCGCCGGAGGCCCAATTCCTCCTCCAGTCCCTTCATTCTTTTTCTCCTTCCCCTTCTTTTACCTTAAATAGTCTCGGCAACGCACCTGCCACTCTTTTGGTATTGCAGATGTACATGGGCGGCTATAACTACTCAATATTAGGTGGCTCGCCTCCTCGTTAGTCGAGTTATTCCATATAAAACTCCAGGTTATCACAAACAGGGTCGAAGATGCTTTGACTCTCACATACACACGTTAGACTGTTTTTCACCTGTTCATGGGAGGGTGGTAGCTAGCCAGGTAATGACTAGATCCTACCGCCAATCGTGCTGATTTTAAAATATGACCAGTCTCTTTCCATTCTCTAACTCAATCTCCCTCTGTTGTAGGCCTCAGTGCACAAGAGCCGGAGAAGCAGCAAGCGCTGGGCCCGGACGTGGCCCCTCGGCTGGAGAAGCTGCTCAACGAGGACTCCTCGCACCTCACGCATCAGCAGAAAGACAAGATTAAGATTGCTTTCGCTGAAGGGTATCTAGCAGGTAAATCTAAATATATATAACTCAAAGGTGACTGACTGACTGACATAGTGATCTATCATCGCACAGCCCAAACCACTGGACGGATCGGGCTAAAATTTGCCATGCAGGTAGATGTTATGACGTAGGCATCCGCTAAGAAAGGATTTTGATAAAATAGGGGATGAAAGAATAGAGAAAAGCCGCGAAACCACACGAGCGAAGCCGCGGACGGAAAGCTTGTATGTGATGAGTATTCTGTTTTGTGGTTAGGCTCTCACCCTGACAATGTGCGCGGCACCAAGGCGTCGAAGTACCTCAAGCTGGTGCAGCAGCTGCTCACCATCGTGCTGTTCTTGGCCATCTTCGTCAGCCTCATGGCATCAGTCAGCGGCACCGTGTTCAGGTGAGCCCAATACTGTCATGCTGGACATAGCATTGAGATTTTTGAACCGAAGTTCTTTTACACTGGTAGGACTCGCCTGGTAGAAATTGTCACATAGTGAAAAACATATTTTATCGTCAAGCGCTGGCTGCTATACTTGTTTAATGTGTATTTATTTATTTATCAAACTCATACCATCTTTACAGGATAAAACCTAATGCGACAGTACAGCCAGAACAATATTATATAATAAGTTTACAATTTATCTATTTAAGAACATTTTTGATTTAATTACAAAAGCAAATCACCCATAGTGCTATTCTGTTAAATTCACTCAGAGTACAAATAAATAGGTCTGACTTGTTATGTATGAGATTGAGTACGCGAATTGCGCGCGTCAGAGGCGACGCCTTGAGCAGGTTTGTTTTCGACCTCGGCACTGTCCTCGTAGTACTCTAAAAATGAAAAGCACAAGAGCAAGTTCCCTTCTATTTGACATCCGTGGAGCATTTGCACAGGTCTCAGATGAAAACCAGCGTCAAGTAGGTAGGTTATCCTCTTGACATTAAGCTGATCTGGGCACCTTTTTGGCCCAGCCGTGAGACATTCAAACATTGCCTTTTCGTACGACTATTATAAATCTGTAATCTGTATATCTGTAACTGATATATTAATTAAAAACGTATGTAATGTACAAACTGTATGTACTGTCTCCTGTGCTGTTGGCTAAATAAACCTTTCTTTCTTTCTTTCTTTCCTTCTAACCTTAAGTTCATTATTGTTAAGTATTGAAAAAATGGCACGTAGATCAAAAAGGGTGCAACCAGCCAACACCGCCGCTAACCCTGTCCTTTCTTCTTCTTTTTCTTTTTTTAATGGGATAACTCTGCAAACTAGCATGCGACCCACCTGATGGTAAATAGTCATCGCCGCCTATGGACATCTGTAAAACCAAAGAAGTTGCATATGCGTTGCCGAGACTAGGAAAAAGGAGGAAAGGAGAACGAAGGGGCTGAGGGAGGAATTGGGCATCCGGCGCTCGCGGTTTTCTAGTGTTAGCTTAATTCTATACAAAGTAAATGATCTCCAGAATCCAGCTGGGCAACCAAGTAGAAGTGGACCCAGAGGACATATCCGTCACGTTCGACGACGTCAAGGGCGCGGATGAGGCCAAGCAGGAGCTTAAAGATGTTGTGAGTATCATTTTAGTGTTATACAGCATTAGTTTTAGTTTATTTGTATAAAATAATAATTAAAAAGTGCTAATTATGCGAGCGAAATTCACATTTACAAAACGCGCTGTCATTGGTCGAACGAAATGAAACGTCACAGGCCACGACATTGAATTCAATCACATAGTCGAAAGCTGCTAGAAGAGGAATTATCTTGGAAATATATTTTAATTTGTGTGTCTTGAGCGATTTTCGTCAGTGGTAAGACTATATACGATGGCCGAAAGAAGAAAAAAATACTTTATCGGGAGTAGTTCTGATAGTATTTTTGCATTTTGGTACTATGCAATATCGATAGAAAGGTTTTTTAGCTTCTTCCATGGTAAAATCTTTAAGAATTAACCAAAACACCTGTAATAAACAAACACTTCGTGCGATGATCGCGGCCCATGACGTCATCTGAAGCGCGCGAAAAATGGCGGCGTTCAAACAGCTCAATTTTGGATATGTATTTGAACATTACCGGGAATAATTATATCTTCTATTGTGTTGTTATGATGTATGAAATTAATAAAAAAAATAAAAAAAACGCATGCATGTTCCTAATTTGTGAAGATCTCGTAACATAGACCCATAGTCCCCTAAGATATGGGATCATCTTCTGGGGTAATTCGACTGACAAGGAAATACCTTTCAAAATGCAGAAACGATGTATAAGGTCAATGTTTAGACTAGAATCAACAGATAGTTGCAAGCCATATTTTATAAAGCATACAATTTTAACTTTGCCATCCCTTTATATTTTAGAAGTTTTCCTTTTTTTTAAAAAAAAGCTTACTAGCAATGTGGGTCGCACATTACTAGTATTCTTGTTAACCCATCGTGCTAAGCTAAAATGCTTGTATTACGAGTGGGTTCACGTCGGTAATGGGTGAGGTTCGAACCGGCAACCACATGATCGCAAGTCCGACGCCCTAGCCATTAGGCTACCGCCGCTTAAATCCATGTCCATGTTTGTAAAGTATAACGATCACTTATTCGCAGACGCGATTGCAGTATCCTACACTTACATAACTCTAAAACGGCATTAATGAGGAAAATTGTTTTTTGTATGGCTCCTATAATATACAATAAGCTTCCAAAATGTTGGAAGGAGCAGAGTGCCCATATATTAAGAAATAAGTTAAAATTGCATTTAGCAAGGAAAACATACTACAGTGTATTAGAATTTTTGAACGAAAAAATATAATCAAGTATGCAAATTTACCAAGTTAAGGACATTGATTTTAAGTAATTATGCGTAATTGTAAATCGATATTGTAGTTTAAAATTAATATTTTTACGCCACAAAGGCCAGAACATGACTGATCTATTTTCTGTATTATTTTTAACAACCTGCATTCTTTTTTATGTATACTCATGTTTGAACAAATGAAATATCTTGAATCTAGTGAAAATCGTGCATTCGAGATTGACTACATTTTGTTCGAAATAACTCAAGCTCGTCTGAAGTTTGTTTTCTACGACCGCGCAGGGACAGTCGCGTCATAAAGTTTTAGCGTTTGGAAATATATTGTCGCGCATGTGCGCTATAGATTTGATCGTAAAATTAACGTCTGCGCAGCTATTTAAACCACACGTCACTGAACATCAAATAAAACAGCCAATTTAAAAACTTCCTTTTCAACCGACTTCAAAAAGGAGGAGGTTCTCAATTCGTCTGTATGTTTTTTTTTTTTTTGTATGTTTGTTACGCGATATCTCCGCCAGTTAGGGACCGATTTTAATGATTGTTTTTTTGTTTGGTAGGTTATACTTCAGAGGTGGTCCCGTTCAAATTTTATCGAAAATGGTTGAGCAGTTTTGAAAATATCAACAAAAATCTAAAAATTGTTTACATCTATGATATTATCGTTTACTCCGAAACATCGCTGTCTTATTGGAGCACTGCGTTTAGTTGGCTAACAAGTATTTCTAAACAAAACTTTCCACTAAAAATTACAAAATAAAATTACTTTTAACAAAAAAGTTAAACCGCCTTCAAAAAATAATAAAATAATTTTGTCTAAAACAGTTTGGGAAGTCGGTGGCGAAAATAAAAGACCCACTCAAATAGAAGTCACCGACTTCCCAAACTGTTTTAGACAAAATTATTTTATTATTTTTTGAAGGCGGTTTAACTTTTTTGTTAAAAGTAATTCGAATTACGTTTAAAAAAGTTCGCAGGTATAGTCGCATAGAAAAGTGTTATTGTGCAAAAATATTAACAGTTCTTGTTTGTTACCTTATTATTCAGGGTGGAAGGGACATCAGCGCACAACCGCTTACCATGAATTCAGTACATGATTCTGGACTTCCTCTTGGGTCCAGAATCATGTCCTTAAATAATTTTTTCGTCGGTAATTTAAAAAAAAACAATCAGCTTTTTATACCAAAGTGCAATACTTACACGGTCAAAATGTATGGAACAGCTGATTAAAAAAAAAATAAGCTACGAAAAATATCTACGCAAAGGGATTCAGAATCATGTAGTGAATTCATGGTAAGCGGTTGTGCGTCGATGTCCCTTCCATACTGTATAAGAAGGTAGTTTAAATGTACCGTTGTGGTGTGACGCAGGTGGAATTCCTGAAGTCACCAGAGAAGTTCTCGACGCTGGGCGGCAAGCTGCCGAAGGGCGTCCTGCTGGTGGGCCCGCCCGGCACCGGCAAGACCCTGCTGGCGCGCGCCGTGGCCGGGGAGGCTCGCGTGCCCTTCTTCCACGCCGCCGGGCCCGAGTTCGACGAGATCCTCGTGGGACAGGGCGCCCGACGCGTTAGGGACCTCTTCAGTAAGGCCCACCACCACAAACATACCATACCAACATACAAGTGGCCGGGGAGGCTCTGGCGTGCCCTTCTTCTTTCACTAGAAAAAATCATTTCTTTGTGAATATTCCGCATGATTTAAAGCTAAAATATCTAACGTAACAATTTGTTGTACAGAAGCAGCCAAGGAGCGCGCGCCGTGCGTGATATTCATCGATGAGATCGACTCCGTGGGCGCCAAGAGGACCAACAGTGTACTGCATCCGTATGCTAACCAGGTCAGTTGGCATTTTTATTGCTTCCTGATGGAAAGTGGCAACTGCAGCTTATAAACTCCAGCTACAACCAGACTTGACTGGAAAATACACACAGAGCAATAGGCAATATGCACTTGAAACAGATGAGGGTAATATACCGCGTGGAGATTAGGTTATCACATTAATTGCAACCACATATTCTACATAACGTATTTTGACCATACACAACTAAAAAAAATAAGTACAATAAGCATTTTAGCCCTGGGATCGTTTTTTCCATTTTAGTATTTAACAACATCATGTATTGAATAACGATAATCACCTGACCTAAACTAGTAGTTCAAAGACCCGAGAAAATTCAAACGTTGCCGTTCCGTATTACTAACAATTATTAGAAACTTAAACTAGTTAAGCTAAAAATGACCTTATAACTAACACTATTAGGCCTTGTCTATGCGCAAAATTAAAAGATAAGGGACCACAGCGAAAGATAAATAAAAAACGTTCTTAAAAATATTAGTTTAAGGCATAAATCTCTATGCGCGATACGGGGGTAGGTGTCGTCAGAATTCGTCCTTTGTCGGCGCCGGCGGCGGCGGCGCGCGACTACAAAGTAAAGAAACGGAAGCGGCGGCGCGTGCGGAGCGATTGATTCAGTACGCTTCCGGGGTCCTTAAGGATAGTTCGTGTGTTGCTTATTCGCACACGCGCCCTTCGTATTTTTATTGTTGTTATTGTTTTGAGAACATTTTCGTAAATTTCTTGTTTTGTTTGTTGGATACGTTATTATTAGTTGTAGATTAGTTAAGTGTTGTGACAGTTCCTGCGAGATCGGACGCTTTTCTCATTTTTGTGATAGGACATTTTATTAGTTAGTGAAGTTAGTGAAAGTGGGTGAGCATACGTTATCATCAGAGTACACCGACATGGTCGATTGAATGCAACCAAAACAGCGCTGCTGGTGTTACGAACATACCGACAGAGGTATATCGTACCTACCTATGACGGTGCTCATATGCATTCAGTTGCATGGCGGCCATAACGAAAATTTTAATTAATCAATTGAACATTTGGACAAGTTTATTAAATTGAATTATTATTATTGGGCAAGATTACCATAAAGTTTGTGTTGAATTGTTGGTATCATCGCTCCGAGCGTCCTATCCTAATGTCTACTTGCAAGTATGTAGGTACTTACTCGCCGCAGCGGCGGCGGCGACGTTGCCGCTTTTACAGGTCAGTATACTGATATTATTGATGGTGATTTATTTCGAGCCAATATTTACGGTATTTATTTTGTTTGAAAAATTCAGTTTTTTATTTTTAGTTAAATTGATTATTTTATTACTTAAACAGACTAATGATAACTTGGAATGACCGCTGTTTAATTTAATGTGATAACCTAATCTCCACCCGATATATATTTTTTGTGTACTATTTTGAATCCTCATTAATTCTCTATCAATATTTCCTAATTCTATTTCTTTTTCGATGTGAAAATAATTATTGAAAAGTGCAAAAAAGTGTGAAATTCAAAGAGGTTGAAACAGAGCGTTATTGTTCAGACTATTTGACCAATAGCGTCAGTCGAGTGTGACGTCAAAGTCTATGCGTATGTCACTGTCAAAAGCACTTAGAACTTCACAGTCGTTACGAACAGAACAAGCCTGTTCGTAACGACTGTGAAGTTCTGAAATTGTATTGTATTCTGAAGTTGTCATAGACTTTGACGTCACGCGCCAAGCGCGCCATAATGGGCGGGCGTTCAAAACACCAGAAAAAGTTTGAAATTTTAAAAAAATATAAATATATACAGCATTTTACAGCTTTGGTGTTGAATATAGTTTAACAGTAAAAAACTATATAAGCTATCATAAAAAAATATAAAAACACAGTGTATATTCCCTATTAGCAAAGAGTCAATCCACATAAAGTTCTATACAAACAGCAGTACATTGTCTAGTATTGGGCACGGGTCTCCTCTCAGATGAGAGTGATTAGGCTATAGTCGGCCACGCTAGCCTACTGCGGGTTGGCAGACTTGACACGCCGTCAAGAAAATGTCTGAGGCATGCAGGTTTCCTCACGATGTTTTACTTCACCGTTTAAGTGCGAGATAATTAATTAATAATAGGTCCAATGGTCATATCACAAGGCTATCACTGCACTTCTATCACTTCAAACGTATACGGATGACTTCTGATACAAAAGCTGGATTCCTGAATGTATTCTCTGTTGCAGACCATCAACCAGCTGCTGTCGGAGATGGACGGCTTCCACCAGAACGAGGGCGTGATCGTGCTGGGCGCCACTAACCGACGCGACGACCTCGACCAGGCGCTGCTGAGGCCTGGACGGTTTGATGTCGAGGTATGACCTTAGAGTTTATACAGGGTATCAATTTAGTCACCTGCAACTGTTAAAGGAAGTGATTCTACTGGTCATACTCAACAAGTTTTCCTATGAAACCCATATCATATTTGTGAAAAATACACACATTTCTTCATGTCTATTCATGTATATTTCATCATTCTACATCATCACACATCGGTATAATTATGTAGCTTGCGTAGATGCTACGTTATTTTGTAGCTTGCGTAGCGGCTTACGTAATCTTGTAGCTTGCGTAGCGGCCTACGTAATCTTGTAGCTTGCGTAGACGCTACGTAATCTTGTAGCTTGCGTAGCGATACATCTTCCTAGACAAAAGTGAACAGACCACATTACAACATGTATGAAAAGTAGCTTTTTTTCACATATCTATAATGGGTGTAATCATCCCTTTAAAGGGCGTAGGTGACTAAATCGGCATCCTATATAGGCGTTTCTTCTAAGACGTCAGCTTAGAAATGTTGGCGTCATTAAATTAAATCATTGACTTGTATCTAGAGATCTATGTAATCAGAAATAATCTCATATAATACGTAACATTGTAATTTGCGTAGGAACCTATATAATCACGCAGTTTGTGTAGAGAGTTAGTTTATCTTGTAGCACGTACGTTTTCTACGAGATTATGTATATATGATACGAACTACGTCATTTCGTAGGTTGCATAGGGTCTATGTAAATCGTAGCTTGTGTAGATACTATGGATTTTAGTAACTTGCGTGGCGGCCTACGTAATCTTGTGGCTTGCGGGGCGACCTACGTTATCTTGTAACTTGCGTAGCGGCTTACGTAATCTTGTAGCTTTTGTAGCGACCTACGTAATCTTACAGCTTGCGTAGCAGTCTATACGTAATCTTGTAGCTTGCGTAGTGGCCTACGTAATCGTGTAGCTTGCGTAGCGGCCTACGTTACTTCGTAGCATCCGTACTTGCTACGGATTTTCGTAGCTTCTGTAGATACCACGAGTTTTCGTAGCTAGCGTATGGTCTGTATTTTCGTAGCTTGGTGGTCCATGTGATTTCGTAGCATGCGTAGATACTACGACTTTTCGTAGCATGCGTAGATACTACGACTTTTCGTAGCTTACGTAGGCGCTACGTAATTTCGTAGCGTGCGTATGTAACGTGAGTATATACTGTATGTGTTCAGGTGAATGTCCCGACGCCGGACTACGGCGGGCGGCGCGAGATCCTGGAGCTGTACCTGGCGCGCGTCAGGGCCAACACCGACGTGGACGCGGACGTGCTGGCCAGGGGCACCACCGGCTTCACCGGCGCCGACCTCGAGAATATGGTCAACCAGGCCGCGCTCAAGTGAGGGACACAAATACACACTCACTCACTCGCACACTCAGTCACTCTCACTCATTCACACACTCACTCACTCACTCACTCACTCACTCACTCACACACACACACACACACACACACGTCATGTGCTGACCAGGGGCACCACCGGCTTCACCGGCGCCGACCTCGAGAATATGGTCAACCAGGCCGCGCTCAAGTGAGGGACACAAATACACACTCACTCACTCGCACACTCAGTCACTCTCACTCATTCACACACTCACTCACTCACTCACACACACACACACACACACACACACACACACGTCATGTGCTGACCAGGGGCACCACCGGCTTCACCGGCGCCGACCTCGACAACATGATCAACCAGGCCGCGCTCAAATGAGGGACACAAACACACACACACATTCACTAACTTACACTCACACACTCAGTCACTAACTCACTGACTCACACACACACACATATAAAATTGTATCGTTATTGTTTGAGTGCAGAGCGGCCATAGACGGAGCCAAGAACGTGTCGATGAAGTACCTGGAGGACGCGCGCGACAAGGTGCTGATGGGCCCGGAGCGGCGCTCGCGGCTGCCCGACGAGGAGGCCAACACCATCACGGCCTACCACGAGGGAGGACATGCCATCGTCGCCTACTTCACCAAGGTCACACCATTTTTTTACTACTAATCTTGTTAACCCCTCGTACTAAGCTAATAATGCTTGTATTACGAGTTCACGTCGGTAGTGCAATGGGTGAGTTTCGAATCGGCAACCACATGATCACAAGTCCGACGGAGCCAGTAGTACCGCCGCTTTAAAGCCTTTTGCCAACTTTAAACACTATTACACACAAGCCTCCAACAGCTACTTAAACATCTTAAGGCTACCTTCAGCTTTGGATACAAAATTCAAATTTTTATTGATTTTTTACTAATTGTTCGTATATTAAACCGTACATGGCAGTAGAAAGCCACATCAGCAATAACTTATTCACGATTGAGTGTAAAAACTTTTGCTTAAAAACGATTTTTAAGTAAGTTTCATGGCCGTTGATACATTTCAACAGGTATCCCATTTTCATGAACTCCTTGTGTCGTTGAACATTAGAGCTTATTTTAAATATAAGTAACTAAATGAAACGAAACTTATCTGAAATATAAGGCTGAAAATATTACATTTGTTTTTACCGAAAATACTTCCCAGTCTGCCATAAAACCTTCACAGAAATAATTCCATAGAAAAATTACTTATTTATGCTTGAGTTGCATTTTGAACATCATTTCTTTATGTATTTTTTTTACTCTGCCAACAGGACTCTCATCCACTTCACAAAGTGACCATAATACCACGCGGACCCTCATTGGGTCACACCGCCTACATACCCGCCAAGGAGAGGTGAGCGCAATTATATAATGTGTTTAGTCTCGATAGTATAGTGCTTCGCTGGCATGTCTACATGCCAACATGACTGTGTCGTCACGACCGGGGAAGTACTACCCTCCTGCAGAATATCGAGGTCAAGTAGCTGTATGCATACTGTTGCGTTTAGTGCGGTGAGTGAGGAGTGCCGGTGGCCCAATTTCTCCCTCAGTCCCCTTCCTCCCCCTTTCTCCTTTCCCCTTCCTTTTCCCTAAATAGGCTCTGGTTTTGCAGATGTTCATGGGCGGCGACGACTACTTACCATCAGCTATTTTTTGTATTTTTAAGGCATATTCCATGTCGCCTCAAAGACGTTAATTAAAAATGTGAAGGCAAATTTCGACTTGGCGGGTGGGAGTCGCGGTGGCTTAGCGGTCATAGCGTCTGGTGTACTTAACCAGAAGACGCAGGTTCGAATCCAGACCGCGGTCGTATTTTTCCTTCACTATTAAAATAACTTACTTACCATCAGGTTGATCGTTTGAATTGAAGAAAGTAATCGCAAATGCGAAACATATATGACCCTCATTGTTTGTACAGCACCGGCTCTTTCTATTAAAATTCACCACTGACAAACCACTTGCGGATAACTTCAGGCTAGCTTAGCTATTTCGAACAAACTGTAGAACACTGATATTAAGCCACTGCTGCGTCTGGTTTGAATGGGAACCGAAACCAAGGTCAAAGCGAAAAGGAGTATGATGATTATAATTGTCAACTAGCTTTCCGCCCACGGCCTCGACCGCGTGTTTTCTCGACTTTTCTGTAGTATAATATGTATGTTTTATACATATAAACATTCCTCGTGAATCACTATATCTATTAAAAAAGCGTGTAGTTTTAAAGATCTAAGCATACATAGGGACAGACAGACAGCGGGAAGCGACTTTGTTCGATACTATGTATAGTTTGTCCATTATGAGAACAGTTTTTTGACAGATGGAACTAGTGATTGCAGGAACGTAACAATGCGATTATCGACCCGATTATTGACACTTTGATTACTGTCTAGTAGTGATTATCGATTGTTAGGTTATCGAATCGAAAATGGTGCAACGACGACCAATAATAAATAAATTTGTATAATATTCATCTGATTATATTAATTTTTCTATAATATTCATTTTCCATACATTTCTTTTCAAAAAGATTGTTTAATTTAAATTTTATTGATATTAGAGTGGATGCTATTTTCCGATACTGATTTAATGTAATTGTTCAAAATGATTGCACCGAATACATTCGATTGCATCACTAGACACGGTAGAATGTGGTAGAATGTAACTAAATTTAATACGTTTAAAAATAATCATTTGTTTTGGAAAATCCGTTACATTAATGTTATTATAATGTCTGCAAGGAATCATAATTAAGATAATTGAATAACATATGGTAGATAATACATTTATTTTGTTACGCATTTCAAAGTTAACTTTTACGTAATCTGGAACAGCTACGTTCTAAGGCAGTCTAAGGCATCTGTCAAAAAACGGTTCACATAATGGACAAAGTATAGTGAAAATCATATACATTATTCATCAGATACCACGTCACAAAGCAGCAGCTACTCGCCATGATGGACACAATGATGGGTGGGCGCGCTGCCGAGGAGCTCGTGTTCGGACCTGAAAAGATCACATCAGGTCAGTTACATTACCTACATTTTTTTACAGGTTTTTGGTCGGGATAAAGATGCTCTGTCCGTTTCCCGCAAAGGGAAACGCCCATTTTTGGCCATGCTTTGCCCATCAATGTGGTAAATACAAAAAAAATACGCATTTAGTAACCAAAATATTGCTATAAACTTATTAGTAGCAGAACTCCGGAATTAAAAGCCGATTTAATTAAGACACTCAATCGGATTGCTTTATTTTACAACTTCCGTGCTTTGGTCAATCCGTCAAAGTAGGGAGGGATAGCAACTTTTACAAAAAAAATCGATACACTAAAACCGGTAAAAACAGATTTTTGGGAAATCTTTTTGTTTATGCGATTTTTTCTGCTTTTTTAATTGTCTTTATACAGAAAAAAAGTTAAAAAAAGAAGTGTTTGTCCATTTTTGGGCTTCAAATACAAACTATTGAACCGATTCCGTGTTTTCGTTTTTTTTTTTAATATAGATTTTTCGATAATTAGATATCTTATCGTCATCCCTACGTCAATAATAAACGTAAATCATAATTGACAACTGACTGATTGACATTGACATTTCACATTTTGTTTGTTGACAAAATTCGCTATTGCGACTAGTGATTTTTTGAATTGCGTGTTCTGGTTGATTTGCGGCGACTTTGATTACGATTATGGACCCTGTTACCGCTCCTGATGACGACTTTGGCTTTCATTGGATTCTGTACCCGCTTCCTACGACCAAAAATCATAAAACTACAAGTATGTTTTTTTGTTGACCGTGAACTTTTTAATATGATTTTTATAACTCTGAGTTCTGTGTAAAAAATAGTGGTTGTTTCTTTATCTATAATGTCAACCCTAATGCCTATAATTTGTTTCTTTAATGGGCGTCATTTGGCCAAAACCTCTTTAACAAATGGGCATTTCCCTTTGTATCAGTATATAATTTGTATGGCGCACTAACGGTTTGACGTCACGCTATTATTGTCTCTGTTTAGCTTTTAATTTTGTTTGTGTCATTCGGCTCTATTTATGTATTTTTGAAGAGGCCATAAGAAATAATCTTTCAATTAGTCTATTTTCGATTCCATGCTCTAAATACGTCAAGAATTAATACCAAATACAATGCAGAAACAGTCGTTTCGTTGGGACAATTGTTTTTCCATTGTATCTGCTATTTTTTGGGCAAAATTGTCACTATTCTTTGGTTTCACATGGATCATCACTGTGTGAGCTCCCTTCTCTGGTCGAGTTAGAATAATGGTAAAATTCACCCTTTAAAGATGAGGCAAATTGTGTTTTGGACCTACATTATTAAACTGCTAGAATGTTAAGGGTCCGGCGGACGTCGAATTGCCCATACAAACGTACTTCCAAAATAATTCGAAATTCTTACATAATTTTATAAAATTATTGTATTATTCGGATTCGGGTGCCATTAATCTAGGGGTCCAGATTTTGATTACGTCCTAAATATTTCACTGGAAAAAAATTTAAGAGAATGTAATTCTTGATTTTTTGACGAAGTTTCGACTGGTTTTCCGGCCTCTTATTTAATATTAAAAACAACAATATTTACACGGTTCTAATTCGTAGAACCTAGCTTATATTATCAATTTTCAGAATAACATCAGGAAATTTGAATAATAATAATTTTTCATTCATACATGAAGGAATTAAGGCACGCGACGCAATTTCGATAAAATTTTGAAGCAAAGTAATGCTATCTCATGCGGTCTAAGCGAGGGGTGTGGCCTCCTGCCGGCCGTCGTGCGCTCGGTTTTAAATCTACCTAAAGTCGGTGTTTCATTGTATCTTGTAGTCAGAGACATAATTATGTAACTATTACGATTATTTATTACGGATTTGGTTACCGTTATTATCTTATAATCATGTTTTCCAAAGTTTGAATGAACCTCGGAGTAAGTAGGTACCTACTAAGATACTAGTTTACCTGACCTCGTAAGTATGATGACCTGTTATTGTACGAAAGTCTGTACAATGTGAGCTCATCTTGTACTGGATACATGTATAACAAGCTATACCTAAATCACCAGTACAAACTGACCGCGTATTATACGGAAAGTCTCTACAATGCTAGGTCAGCATATACTGGATATGTATAACAAGCTATAACTAAATGACCAGTACAAGTTGACCGTTTCTTGTACGGAAAGCCTTTACAATGCGAGATCAGGTCAATAGGTCGAGTTCCCTAGTATTTTGAAATCCAAGATGGCGGACATCATTTATACTAATAAATTGATATGGGTGTCAATTTTGAGGTATCCTGGGGTGCTGATTATGAAAATGGCATTAATTTTGAAATCCAAGATGGCGGACATTATTTATATAAAGAAATTGATATGGGTATCAATTTCGAGGTATCTTGGGGAGCTGAGTATAAAAATGGCATTAATTTTGAAATCCAAGATGGCGGAAATTATTTCTATAAATAAATTCATATGGGTGTCAATTTCAAGGTTTATCGGGGTGCTTATTACGAAAATGATATTCATTTTAAAATCCAAGATAGCGGACATTATTTTTCTAAATAAATTGATATGGGTGTCAATTTCAAGGTTTATTGGGATGCTAATTACGAAAATGACATTAATTTTGAAATCCAAGATGGCGGAAATTATTTCTATAAATAAATTCATATGGGTGTCAAGTTCAAGGTTTATCGGGGTGCTTATTACGAAAATGATATTCATTTTAAAATCCAAGATGGCGGACATTATTTTTCTAAATAAATTGATATGGGTGTCAATTTCAAGGTTTATTGGGATGCTAATTACGAAAATGACATTAATTTTAAAATCCAAGATGGCGGACATTATTTTTCTGAATAAATTGATATGGGTGTCAATTTCAAGGTTTCCCGGAGTTCTGATTACGAAAATGACATTAATTTTGAAATCCAAGATGGCGGACATTATTTTTCTAAATAACTTGATATGGGTGTCAATTTTAACATTTATCGGGATGCTAATTACGAAAATGACATTAATTTTAAAATCCAAGATGGCGGTCATTATTTTTCTAAATTGATATGGGTGTCACTTTCAAGGTTTCCCAGAGTGCTGATTCCGAAAATGACAGTAATTTTGTAATCCAACGTAGGTACATTATTTATATAAAAAAAATAATGTTGGTCATATGGGTGTCAATATCGAGGTATCTTGGGGTGCTGAGTATAAAAATGGCATTGATTTTGAAATCCAAGATGGCGAAAATTATTTTTCTAAATTAATTCATATGGTTGTCAATTTCAAGGTACATTAAAAAAAAAAAAAATTTTTTTTATTAATGTATTTTTTTGAATTAGCTCTCCGGGAAACCATTCAATTGACATCCATATAAATTTATTTACCTACGTAGGTACCCACTTTACCCTGGCTAGCAAAGAATAGATACAGGTGGCATTATATCCGTCTGGACTTGGCGTCTGGTCTATAACAGGGGGCGAGCCTATTGCAATTAACCGGGCATAAATCCAAACTCCGAGCTGCTACTGAGTATTTCATAGAAAACCCAATAAAACTGCTCGACCAGGGGATCGTACCCAGGACCTCTAGCGTAGCAGTAGCAGTCGCGCTCAGGACCACTAGACTAATGAGGTAGTCGGAAAGAAAGAAAGAAAGTTTATTCTTTGTCACAACACGATATTGACACCCATATGGGTGTCAATATCGAGGTATCTTGGGGTGCTGAGTATAAAAATGGCATTGATTTTGAAATCCAAGATGGCGAAAATTATTTTTCTAAATTAATTCATATGGTTGTCAATTTCAAGGTACATTAAAAAAAAAAAAACATTTTTTTTATTAATGTATTTTTTTGAATTAGCTCTCCGGGAAACCATTCAATTGACATCCATATAAATTTATTTACCTACGTAGGTACCCACTTTACCCTGGCTAGCAAAGAATAGATACAGGTGGCATTATATCCGTCTGGACTTGGCGTCTGGTCTATAACAGGGGGCGAGCCTATTGCAATTAACCGGGCATAAATCCAAACTCCGAGCTGCTACTGAGTATTTCATAGAAAACCCAATAAAACTGCTCGACCAGGGGATCGTACCCAGGACCTCTAGCGTAGCAGTAGCAGTCGCGCTCAGGACCACTAGACTAATGAGGTAGTCGGAAAGAAAGAAAGAAAGTTTATTCTTTGTCACAACACGAGACAAAACTAATAAAAATAAATAGATGTAGGTAGCAGACGTTGTTAATGTGTTCAATAAAAAAAAACAATTGGCGTGGGAATTTCCCAGATCGCATTGATGCTATGCTGGGAAATTCCCACGGGTGTGAGAAAAACGTGATGAACACGAAGACCACCGGTGGGCACTAGGCACATAGTAGGTACCTGCCTAATCGTTGAATTTGAATACCGCGGAACGTACGTAGGAAGTGGGTAGGTAGGTATGAGATAACTGGCGACCTGAGGCTCGTAGAGGAATTTCGTAAAAATGCATTCCTATTCTCTATATTGTCTACCATCTTATCAAAAAAAAATTCAAATATATCACATTTATTGAACATGTCATAAATTATTACAAACTTAAGAAAATTAAATTCTCGGTTCCAAACGCTGAGATGCCTATAAGTCGCTAGGTATGAATGTTCTGGCTACGCCCACATTATTTCGACTGAGAGAGCAATATTCAAGACGATTTTTACACTCGCCGCGTATCGGAGTTGTCGGCTTCGTCCTCCGGCCTCTTAAAGTTCCTTTACTGAACTATCGTATCTTTACAGGTGCATCATCAGATCTAAAGCAAGCCACGTCAATAGCAAGTCACATGGTGCGAGAGTGGGGCATGAGCGAGAAGGTGGGGCTCCGCACCATGGAGCCCCCGCGGAACACGCTGCAGCAGCAGGAGCAGCTCGGACCCTACACCAACGAGCTGGTGAGTGATAGTGGGGGGGGGGGGGGGGGCTCCGCACCATGGAGCCCCCGCGGAACACGCTGCAGCAGCAGGAGCAGCTCGGACCCTACACCAACGAGCTGGTGAGTGATAGTGGGGGGGGGGGCTCCGCACCAGGGAGCCCTCGCGGAACACGCTGCAGCGGCAGGAGCAGAG
>OY292540.1:7408428-7560039 GCA_958496365.1 Subacronicta megacephala | reverse complement strand
CCGCCCCCGCCTAGCCGCCCCCGCCGGGGCCGGCCCACTGGGCGCCCCCCACCCCGCCCCCGCCGGGGCCAGCCCACTGGGCGCCCCCCGCCCTGCCCCCGCCTAGCCCCACGCTCACAACACACGTGCAATCTGAAAATTTGCAGGCACCATCTGTAAAACATTTGAAATAAAAATAAGTAAAACATGCTATGATTAGTCAGCGTTTGATTGTAGCTAGTTAATTTAACCATTAACCGCTTAACTGCCACCGATAAATAACTGTATTTAATTATCTAAATAAATGTGTCTGTAATAACGAATTTATTATATTTTTTCTTGACTGAGACAGATTATTTTATAGTAGAATACTCCCACTGGGTTGCCATAAAACCCGATATTTTATACTCTGACAATATTTCGAACTTTTTACAAATATCCGGTGGAATTCCGCTTAGTGTTGCTACCCTTTTGCGGTAGCTAATAGACTGAATTGAATCCGTGTGGCGTCATATCCTGTGGTATAATCCAGGATTTCTTCCTTTGTCGGTGGCAGTGAGAAGGTGATGGTGTCGTTTGTAAATTACGTGACAATTTTTTGAAATATTTTTACAAAAGAAATTTATTAAAATCTGAGAGATTCTTAGCGATCGTTTAACCTGTCTTTTTCTTTGCAATCGGATTAACTCACTGCATTAATCCGATTGCAAAGAAAAACACAGGTTAAGTTTTGAGAGATACAAGGTCAAATATCAGTGTTCCCAATTGAAAAAACGGTGCATTCAGAATTAGATAAGGAAAAGTAGTGAAATTAAGAGTGTCGTATTTACAGTATCATTTAAAACTTACCTTTCGTTAAATGGCCTACATGCCTGAGAGAATTTCTCGAAGGCGTGTGAATTCTGCCAACCAGCACTAAGCCAACGTAGTGGACTATACCCTAATCCTTCTCATTCTGAGAGGAGACCGATGCCAAGAGGTGGGATTCTATATGGATTCATGATATAGCCTTTTGAAAAATGACGATGTCAAAATATTACATAAATTATATTCACGACTGAATGTTAAAATTGTGAGGTAGTTTACAAACGTTTGTTGTGTACAAAGTCAACACTAGCGACATTTGTAGAAATGTCCCGAGGTAATGCTTATAGTACATGTATGAGCTCGGTGCTGTATCAGCGTCACCTTAACTTCAATACTTTTGAAATGACAATGCTCTAAACGCTCTAAACAATTTAACTCTGCGTTTCCACTGAAGACAAAACATGTTGCAAACATGTCTAACTCTAACTCTCAAAGAGTGAGTGGGATAGGTAGCTGTTTGCAAAATGTTTTTCCGTCTGTGGAAACGCGCGGTTATAGAGAAGAGCCAAGAGGCAAGAAACTCCATAGATACTCTTTTAAATAAAAATGTTTACAATGTTTTTCATCCGTTTACAATTAAGTTCTATCGATGTGAGACTGCAGTATAATGTCAAAGATTAATATATCAGGATCAACAATTCCAAATATTATCTTTCAAAAAGATATCTCTCTCATTCTATCCGTAGTGTTCAGCAAAATGTCTCGCTAGAGATATACGAATTTGAGAGTACTAAACATCGTCAATGGGGCGTTATTCTTACATTTGTTATTATTATGCAGAAATAATGCGTTTTCTAAAGAAACTTTTATTGTGTCATTGATAGGCCCGAAGGTTATTATTTTCCACGCGAAAACAAATATCTCGGCAGCTATGTACACGTTTTGTATAAAAAAATCTATATTATATATTATTGTTATATACTTGATTTTTAAGTACTTTAAGAGTGCGTTTTACTGAAGCCAAATTGTCTCATTATTTTAAAAATCCTTTTAAGTTCCACTGCAGAGAATTATTTGACTACTAAAAAACGATGTTTTAACGAATACGAGTACTGTAATTATAGGCTGTATTCAAAAGTATTCGCAATGTTGTATGAGTTTTTAATTCTATGTAAGGTTGTCTACACAAAACTAAGTCGGTCTCATTTTGAAACAAGAGGCCGGCCTAGCCTGGTGGGTTCGGTATGTAAACATTTATTATTAATTATTGTGATGCTGACAGTGCCGAGCCTATATATGGGCTGTAACCTTTACCCCGCGTTTCTGACGACAAAACATGTTGCAAACAGCTACCTATCTCACTCACTCTTTGAGAGTTAGATGTTTGCAACACGTTTTGTCGTCAGTGGAACGCGGGGTTAGTCTTATGTTATTGCCAATTTAAGTTAATAGAAAATATTATGAAATAAAATACATTCATTAGAATAGAACTATCTTATACATAGTATATTTAGGGCTCGAAAATATTTTGTGTATTTGTAAAGAAAAAAACCAATAAAAATGTAAAAAGTTATAAAACTCGAATGTTTGTGTTTTATTTAGTGGAGAGTATGTATGGGTTTTAATAATAAATATCCCCAAGAATGAATTTTAAGTGTAAAACTAATTACTCTTATACTTAGATCTAGCCCAAGTATATTTATTGCCCAGCATCTCCTTTCGACTTTTGTCTGCAATAGTGCTTGAAACTATCAAATTGTATAAATCGCTCGTTTAAAACAAAAAAGATGTAACACAAAATTTACGAATTTTGACCTTTTACAATAAAACGCATATTCATTGCGTAAAGATTAGGTAGAATTCAACAGCCGTCTCGATATTAAATTATCGAAACACCTAGTAAGTGGTCAAAAACTTTGAATCAAAGACAAGTCGGAATAAGTTGAAAACTTTAATCGCCGATTCCCACAAGTTGTAGTTTTTGAGTTACATCTTTTTATTTTTAAGGGTGCGAAATGTCACTTAAATGCCTGCTTCAATGTTTTATTATCAAAGTAAACTGCTTTATTTCAGAATCAAAGCGAATTACGAATATCATGGCTAATAAAACCGAAAAAAGATTTTAATAAAAAAAAAACTGTTGTAAAACATGATTTTCTATGTAACAGTATTTTTTGTCTCCTAATTATCAAAAGTTAATGTACCTACTCGCAAAATGTTAAATGTATCAATATGAAAATCGTCGAACTTTTTCATGACGCGACTGTACTTACAGCTTAGAGTTTTAGTACTCAATTGTGACCGCTAAAACGACACAATTGAGTACTAAAACTTTGCTTAAAAAAAATTATCGTCGAAGATTTTGGTGTTATATATATAGTGAATTTAGTCAAGTGTCACTTCACACCTAAATCTACGATAGCGATTTTTAAACACACATTTTATAGGTGCATCGTGAATTAATTGTTGATGTCACAATTTCTACTGCCAGGTACCTAGAAAAAATTGGATTTCGCGCCCAAGACTGACGCTTTAGCTTTTACTCCGATACTCCGAACTCATATTGTATACGTTCATTGGTATGTATTGAATAGTAGATTGAATATGAAATAAAACAGCGTGTATTTATGTATACGTGTATATTATAAAGCGAGCGAGTTCTGGTTCCGTTTCCGTGCGGCGGTGTGCGCGGCGGTGAGCGTGCGCGTGCGCAGGTTGCGCGCCAGCCCCGCGACCACGTGGCGCGCACACACCGGCGCACGACTCGATGACGACCTGACCACATACACATACATCATCATATTTTTTATTTTCGGGCAACAATGATCCAGCGTGCTTACTCAGATCAAATAAAAAGTTGAGATGGAACTTTGCAAACAAAGAAGTGAGGCCGGCTAAAACTACGCCTAGCCGTTTACAAACACAATTTTACACTATATAACAATACCGAAACTACAGTTTGTTCGAAATAAGTAAGCCGATCGGAAGTTAGCCGTTCCGAACTACCGCGGTGATAAAATCGTTCAATAAAGTGTTTTAATACATAAATATCGAAGTTAGTAAAAAAAAAAATTAGAAATGTGTAACATATACGACTCTAATTATCTTTACACCGAGTCTTTCTATTAAAATTAACCACTTCTAAACCACTTGCAGACGACTTCCGATCGGCTTACTTATTTCGAGCAAACTGTACGCCTTATCTTGTCAGTCAAGCTTTCGAAAGTTTTTATATAGTGTAAAATTTTGTTTGTAAACGACTAGGCGTAGTTTTATCCGGCGTCACTTCTTTGTTCGGAAAGTTCCATCTTCACTTTTTATTTGATCTGAGCGTGTTAGTTAACAATATTATAAATTATTGCTAGTGTTAGTAGTTAAAATACAAAAGAAGACAATAGATAATAAAAAATAATATAAAGGATCAGAAATTGTAAATATTAGCTAAAACACAAAACGGCAAAACACTAAAACACTCGGCTCTCTTACCATAAGTGCTCGTTTTGACAGTGCTTATGTTAATTTGAATAACTATAGGCGGACCGTTTAACTCGCGTATCGCTTGCGCGGTAAGAAGGGAGCGGGGAAATTCGATGTCACAGGCAGTGGTCTTGGTACTTAACCGGAGAGTACGCAAGTTCCACAACCACAGAACGCTAAAGCGAACAAGCAAAAACAGTATTTTGTACTAACTACATACATACATACCATCACGCCTGTATTCCCCGAAGGGTTAGGCAGAGGTGCGAGTCTATTGCCATTAACCGGGCACAAATCCAGACTCCGAGCTGCTACTGAGAATTTCATATAAAAACCCAATAACACTGCTCGACCTGGGGATCGAACCCAGGACCTCTAGCGTAGCAGTCGCGCTTAGGGCCACTAGACTAATGAGACAGTCTTTTTTGTACTTACTACTCGAATCAAATCAAATGTTGTTATTTCAAATAACTATATCTATTTTTACATAACTACTACTTACGCATACTGTTTTCCTTCTTTGAATATAAAAATACATACATACATACATATTGTCACGCCTGTCTCCCATGGTGGTAGGCAGAGATTATAGATTTCCACTTGCTACGATCCTGGCACACTATTTTCGCTTCATCTGCATTCATTAATCTCTTCATGCATGACCGTCGGTTTAGGGTGCTCGGAACCTGACCCTTTTTGAAGAACATCCGCAATTTGGTTGCGGTACGTTCGCCGAGGTCGTCCCTTCCAACTCGTCCATCCATACTCACCATATATACTTGTTTCATCAATCTCCGTTCATCCATTCTCTCTACATGACCAAACCATCTTAACATACCTTTTTCAATCCTTGTTACTACATTCACTATCACTTTCACTCCACAACGCTGGAATATAAAAATAGTTCTATTAAATGTGTTTATAAAAAAGTAGAGTGTTACTAACCCAGCCCACACAGAAGGGGTAGTATGGCTAGAATCATCTGTCAGTTTGACGGCCAGCGCGCTCCGCACTATCTCCTCGGCGAAGCTCCGGACGGCGGACAGCATAACCGCATGGACGGCACTGGGGGAATTAACATTTCATATTTAGTTAAAGTTACACGATGACTTTAAGATCGACGTTACTCAGGAAGACGGCTCTAATACAGTCGTTATCGAGGCTCTTGGAGACGTCTCCAAGGCCGACGCCAACGTCACTAAAACCGACGCCACTTAGGTCTACAACTCTAAACTGTCGCGGACGTCACTAACACCGACGTCATCGTCACTAAGACCGACGTCATCGTCACTAGGTCAGACGTCATCGTCACTATGTCCGACGTCATCGTCACTAAGACCGACGTCATCGTCACTAAGACCGACGTCATCGTCACTAAGTCCGACGTCATCGTCACTAAGTCCGACGTCATCGTCACTAAGTCCGACGTCATCGTCACTAAGTCCGACGTCATCGTCACTAAGACCGACATCATCGTCACTAAGACCGATGTCTTCGTCACTAAGACCGACGTCATCGTCACTAAGTCCGACGTCATCGTCACTAAGTCCGACGTCATCGTCACTAGGTCCGACGTCATCGTCACTAAATCCGACGTCATCGTCACTAAGACCGACGTCATCGTCACTAAGTCCGACGTCATCGTCACTAAGTCCGACGTCATCGTCACTAGGTCCGACGTCATCGTCACTAAGTCCGACGTCATCGTCACTAAGTCCGACGTCATCGTCACTAAGACTCACGCCATCGTCACTAAGATCGACGCCATCATCACTAAGACCGAGGCCGACGACATTACATTCCGACATCACCAATATTGACGTTGACCTCACTAAGACCGACGTTACTGAGGCCGACGGTGACGTCACCGAAACCGAAGCTCTATGACCAAACGGCGACGTCTATAAGGTCGACGCCGACTGGCACTCTAAAGCTTACGTGTTGAGGCCAACGTCACTAAGGCCTGAAGAGGCAGTTTAGAGCACAAATATACAAGAAATAAATATACATACCTATAAGCATATCCATTGCCAACATCTTCGTTCCTCAACTCGATCCCAATATCAGCACATTTGCTCTCAATAAACATAAACCGCAGTCTATCTTCGTCATTCTCCACCGGAAGCAACGTCAGACCTCCCGTGTCGGCACCAACTTCCGTTTTAACTCTCACCCTATCACCACAGGACATCACGTCAACGTCCTCATCGTCCGACAACGCTATAACTTCGGACATACTGTCGGAATTCCGACTGCGGAAGTCAGCAACTTCGAATAAAGACAGCGTATTTATATCAGCTGGGTTTGGATATAATTCCTTGATGCTGGATTCCATTTTTCGCAAGTTTTCCAGGTCATTCCATGATGACCATTCGTCTGCTTCTGTTTTGATGTGTATTGTTTCTGATCGCGTTGGATAGAAGCCGTGGAGACGAGAGTACGCTAGGATCTGCTTGGTCCGCCATACAGTTTCCGTCGTAGCGATGTGTTCTGATAGAATCCTGTTTATTAACTTCGCTCGGGACCACTGAAAATTTAAAATGATTTTATTAATAGTGGATGTACTCTTGACCTCAATCTAGTAAAGATGAGGTCGATGGTGGAGCGAGCGATTAATCCTTAAAAGTTACATAACATAACATACCATCACGCCTGTATTCCCCGAAGGGTTAGGCAGAGGTGTACTTAATGTACACCCACAGTTCGCCGGTATGTTTAGGTCCCATGTAATAGGGGGCGAGCCTATTGCCATTCACCGGCACAAATCCAGACTCCGAGCTGCTACTGAGAATTTCATAGAAAAACCCAAATAACACTTTGCTCGACCTGGGGATCGAACCCAAGACCCCTAGCGTAGCAGTCGCGATTGGGACCACTAGACTAACGAGGCAGTCTGTCTTAAAAGTTAGTATAGTATAAAATAATAGAAATAGAATTATTAAGATATTAAGTATATAGATATAATAAGATTAAAATTGAGTCTTTAATTTGTTAATAAATTCTATAAAGCTAATAAGATATAAGAAAATATTGCTGTGCCCTAACAGGGTTAATGTTTTGCAACATTCAAATCTACCCAACACCTTGTAAACACCATGATTGCAAGAAAGTAAATAATCATATCATAATATATGATTATGAGCACACCCAGAAGATGCCTGCTCACCCTATTTTTGAAGGTATTTGGGTTATGTATGTCACCGCAAAATGTATATACAGTTAGATTGCGCAAGGTACAGTCAGCAATGAAAGTTGCTGAACACGATGAAATCTTCAAAACGCTTAAACATATTTATAATCCAAAACTTACTGACCCGAGATGTGGTAAGTAGTACGTGTTTCTATATACTGGACCATCTTTTTTTTCCTAAGTGAATCTATTGAAAAGTATTGGTGCTGTGTTGTTTTCAAAACTTGGCGGTGTTCAGCAACTTTCGTTGCTGACTGTACATGACGTTCAACCAATCAGCGTCAGGTGCGTTCCGTCGCATGCCATTTCACAATTTGACGGTTTCGCTTCGATAGATTATGATCTACCGAAAAAAAATGCGTTAAATTTTAAGCAGTAACTTGAGTTCACAATCTATCGACGGTTTACAATCTTGCAAGATAGATTATCATCTAACAATGTTTACAATTTTACGGTGACATATATGTACACTCGGAACCATAGACGCAGGGAGTTCCATTCCTTGGCTGTGCACATTATAAAAGATTATTAGTTATTATTACATAACATACCATCACACTTGTATTCCCCGAAGGGTTAGGCAGAGGTGCACTTAATGTACACCCACAGTTCGCCGGTATGTTTGGGTCCCATGTAATAGGGGGCGAGCCTATTGCCATTCACCGGGCACAAATCCAGACTCCGAGCTGCTACTGAGAATTTCATAGAAAAACTCAATAACACTTTGCTCGACCTGGGGATCGAACCCAAGACCTCTAGCGTAGCAGTCGCGATTGGGACCACTAGACCAACGAGGCAGTCATAATTATAAAAGATAATTAGTTATTATTACATAACATTCCATCACGCCTGTTTTACCCAAAGGGTAAGATAGAGGGGTACTAATGAATACCCTCATTTCGCTAGTATGTTTAAGTCCCATGTAATAGGGGGCGAGCCTATTGCCATTAACAGGGCACAAATCCAGTTCCATCGCGATAAACTCAAAAACTACTGCTCCGATTTTCATGTTGTTTTCATCAATGGATAGCGTGGTTTTCGAGGAAGGTTTATATATATAATACCTACTTAATATAATATTGAAAAGTCGAGAAACCACGCGGATAGCTAGTTTACAATATAAGAAAAACCACTTACTTCAATATTTCTTCTTTTTGCAAAGTCCAGTTTCCAATATTTTTCTTCAGTTTCGACGACAAACGGAAAGTTTTTCACAAAATCACTGTCTCTGGCTTGATCCGTGATCAAGGGTATTTTTTTCACCAAATAATTGACACCGGACCTCACACTGTTCAGCCTGCTAACCCCAGCGCATAGAGAATCGTACAACGACTTTTCTTTTTTAATTTCCACTGTTGCAACACTGTCGTATTTCTTCGGTGTTGCCAAGTAACAATGATCATTTTCTATATGAGCGAAGTTTGGTTGGACTTTGACACTGTTTTCAGTATTTTTTAACATGTTTTTTACTTCAGGCTTCAATAAGGACACCCCACCTTTTTTCTTTTTCAAATTTTTCATACCGTTAGATTTTATAGGGCTTATTTTAGCTGTTTTAGTATTATTAATAACAATCTCTTGGACCTTACTTAGATCTAGCGCTCTATCCATTTCTAGATAATAAATTTTGCCTGTGGTTGGGTCTATATATTTAACTATCCTTTTCTTAGGCGAGGTTGGTTGACTTAGAATTTCATTAGGAATGTCTAGCATGGCATCAACTTTATGATTTAAATCGCAATCTTTCTCTGTCTTTATATTGATATCAGTACAAAGTTCTGTAGTTTTCTCTATAATATTTGCGTCTATGGCTGTTTCTAGATCTTGTTTTTGCTCGTCTTCGGGTTCTTTTTTTATTGGTTTTATGATCATTTCGTCGACATCGACCTCCGTGGGGCCTTTGGAGAAGAATTCCATCCAGTTTTCAGTGTGCGGGTCGCAGTTGTCAACAGGTTCACTGATAACTTCTGTCTCTTTCTGTTCTATGACGGGCCCTGGTGCTGTCTCTGTCTCGGCGTCCTCTTTGAACTCATACTGTAACATTTCTGGAGTACTGTATAGCCATACATCTACTAGTGTTTCGGCGCCTAAGAAAACAAGACAGAAAAAATTACATTTAATTACCTACTAAGTTAAGTACTTACCTAGTTTATGAGCTAACCTTTTGACCTTTTCTGACCATTCTAACATGAGTATTTATAGCTTTATAATAAAAGCATTCATAGACTTTTGCGTCTTCTGTCTAGTCTGTGTTTGCATATTGGTGCAATACGTTGTGTTAGTACGCACGGCTACACATCAAGCTATAAATAACCAGTATAGGCTGAACTTGGATTGTGCGGAAAACATTTACAATGGGAGGTCAGTCTAAACTGGTTTTGTATAGCTTGATGTGTAGCCGTGTGTCCAGCTTCGTAATGACTAATTTCAACCGCGACTTTTCTGCCTTTTATGACTTTCATGTCTCTCCATGCTCAGCCAGCATAACATTACTACATATTATAAAACCAAGTCCTCCGCCGTGTCTGTCTGTCCGCGATAAACTCAAAAACTACGGCCCCGTTTTTCTTGTTGTTTTCACCAATATATAGCATGGTTCTCGAGGAAGGTTTTTTGAATATTTTTTTGTATACATTAACGGTTTTTTGTTGGTGTCGGAAAAAATAAGCCGTCTAGGAACTTTCAATGAAAACGCTGTCTAAACCCTTTGTGTTATAACAAAATAATACCTGTATGACAGGCTATTCCACGCGGACAAAGCCGCGGGCGGAAAGCTAGTAACTGATGTTAAAATCCTTTTCTAGTGCAATTTTGGTATTAATAATATTTCGACTTTCACCGACTCTCTTGACTTTCACGACTTTTCCGACTGTCCTCACCTAATATCTGCACGCCTGTGTAATGTCGGTCCAACTTGATAGTATGTTCAACGGTGGCTGGCCGATTACGTTCCGGTAACGCGAAGTGAAGTTCTATCTTAGCGGGGAACTCGCCCCAACCACGCCGCGATATATGGTACGGTGGTTTACTGAAAGAAAGAGATGGGGAATACTGTTTATAGTTTTTTTGTTTTTTATGTGATTACTCGGCAAAGAGCAGACGAGCTACCTGATGGTAAGTAGTCATCGCCGCCCATGGACATCTGCAATACCAAAGGAGTTGCAGATACGTTGCCGAGCCAAGGAAAAGGGAGGGGAAGGAGAAGTAAGGGGACTGAGGGAGGAATTTGGCCTACGGCGCTCCATACTCATCGTACGAAACGCAGCAGTATGATATTCTGTGGGAGGGTAGTACTTCCCCGGTCGTGACGAGCCATCTATGCCAGCATTTTAAATGCAAGCATCAATGGATCGCCGAGGATAGAATAGAGTATAATAGAATAGATCTAGAATAGAGTATAATAGAATAGATCTAGAATAGAATATAATAGATGTAGAATATAATAGATGTCCTCGTAGAATAAAATAGATCTAGAATAATATAGAATAGATCTAACATAGAATAGATCTTGAATAGAATATAATAGATGTAGAATAATATAGAATAGATCTAGAATAGAATATAATAGATGTAGAATAGAATAGATCTAACATAGAATAGAATAGATCTTGAATAGAATATGATAGATGTAGAATAGAATAGATCTTGAATAGAATATAATAGATGTAGAATAAAATAGAATAGATTTAGAATAGAATATAATATAATATATGTAGAATAGAATAGATCTAGAATAGGATAGTATAAATCTAGAATAGAATAGATCTATTAGATCTAGCTCGAGATCGAGATAATTATGACATAAACACAGCTCTATATCATAATTATCCTGAAGTTAGGAGGCTGTGAAGCCAGTGTACTGACTCTATATGCACGGTGTGGTGCGGTGCGTAGGAGTGGTGGAGCCTGACGGAGACGGCCGTGACCAGCGCCGACAGGTCGGGCGCCCGCGCCGGCCCGCGCACGTACAGCAACCACTTGTGGGTGGAGCGGTCTAGTATACTCACTCTATATGCACGGTGTGGTGCGGTGCGTAGGAGTGGTGGAGCCTGACGGAGACGGCCGTGACCAGCGCCGACAGGTCGGGCGCCCGCGCCGGCCCGCGCACGTACAGCAACCACTTGTGGGTGGAGCGGTCTAGTATACTCACTCTATATGCACGGTGTGGTGCGGTGCGTAGGAGTGGTGGAGCCTGACGGAGACGGCCGTGACCAGCGCCGACAGGTCGGGCGCCCGCGCCGGCCCGCGCACGTACAGCAACCACTTGTGCGTGGAGCGGTCTAGTATACTCACTCTATATGCACGGTGTGGTGCGGTGCGTAGGAGTGGTGGAGCCTGACGGAGACGGCCGTGACCAGCGCCGACAGGTCGGGCGCCCGCGCCGGCCCGCGCACGTACAGCAACCACTTGTGGGTGGAGCGGTCTAGTATACTCACTCTATATGCACGGTGTGGTGCGGTGCGTAGGAGTGGTGGAGCCTGACGGAGACGGCCGTGACCAGCGCCGACAGGTCGGGCGCCCGCGCCGGCCCGCGCACGTACAGCAACCACTTGTGGGTGGAGCGGTCTAGTATACTCACTCTATATGCACGGTGTGGTGCGGTGCGTAGGAGTGGTGGAGCCTGACGGAGACGGCCGTGACCAGCGCCGACAGGTCGGGCGCCCGCGCCGGCCCGCGCACGTACAGCAACCACTTGTGGGTGGAGCGGTCTAGTATACTCACTCTATATGCACGGTGTGGTGCGGTGCGTAGGAGTGGTGGAGCCTGACGGAGACGGCCGTGACCAGCGCCGACAGGTCGGGCGCCCGCGCCGGCCCGCGCACGTACAGCAACCACTTGTGGGTCGACCTGTCGGCGCGCGACGCCGGCGGGGCGTACTTAGACGTGTTACCTGCAATACAAACATCACCCTCCTATACAACGAATCATTGAATAACCAAAAAAACACAACACAGACGAATTGAGAACCTCCTCCTCTTTCAAGTCAGTTGAAAAATTCGATCTCAGGCAGGGTTTGAACCTGCGTCTGTCTGGTTAAGTACACCAGGGGCCCTAGACAATGTTACATTTCCATCTCGATAACAAAGTTCGGTCAGTCTGAAATGTATTGAATTGACATAATCTTTCGATATGTCACATGATGAAATTATGTCAAATCGTATGGATTTGACATAATTTCGGATATCTAACTTCGTTATCGATAATGAAGATGTGACATTGGCTAGACCCCCAGACGCTTTACCAACTAAGCTACCGAGACCACTGTCTGTGATGTCGAATCTCTCTACCACATTTTACGTATTCAGACGATGTCAGCAACATCTATTGAAGAAATTACTATGTCCTTCAACCAACACGACTACCTTTACAGGTAGTTCAATGTCGAACGATGTTGCCTTACCGTATTATGCTTATTTATTCTTATTTTTCAACATTAAATATTGAAATGTTTACAAAGATATCAATTTTCTAATTATTTATATGAATAAGTAATTTAGTATATCTATTTACGATTTATCTATTTTCTTTATGCATCTGTATTTTTCCATCTTCAGTACCCTGTTTTACGAATATTATAGGTAGTATAATATTGTTCTTTTATTTATCAATTTCTTATTTTTAGTTTTTATTAGTTTATATTATAATTATTTATACAGACTGTCCCTGGTGTCATCAGCGGGGGGGCCCTATCAGAATATCAGCATAGTGCTGAGATAGGGACCCATTCTGACACCGCAAAAGTGAATTTTTGATTTGTTATGTTAAATTAATTGTTTTGTTTTTTATATTGTGTTTGACTGTCAGAATAAACTTTCTTCTTTCAAAGGCTCTTTAGACATCTTCCAACCAGGGTTTGGTGGGGTGTAGGGTTATACCGCCCATTCTCGGTTGGAATGGACTGGATGCGAAAGGCCCTAGACGTTTGATCTGACGTGATTATGAAGAGACCTACATCCCGCTCTGGATTGTCCTCACTTGCATGACTACATGCCAGCATGAATGGATCGGCACGACCGGGGAAATACTACGTTCCTACAGAATATCGACGTCTAGTAGCAGTATGCATACTATTGTGCTTCGAACGGTGAGTGTGGAGCGCCGGAGGCCCAATTCCTCCCTCAGTCCCCTTCCTTTTACTTTTCTCCTTCCTCTCCCTTTCCCTATAGAAGCTCGGCAACGCATCTGCAACCCCTTTGGTATTGCAGATGTCCATGGGCGGCGACGACTACTTACCATCAGGTAGCTCGTCTGCAGGTCTGCCGAGTTATTACATAAAAAAGAAAAATTGATGGCAACATGTTGAAGAAAAAGTACACCTCTGCTAAACCCTTCAGGGAATAGTGGTATATTAAGTTTCAACTCACCAATAACAATCCGATATCTATACTTCATTTTATTTCTAGTGACCTCGTCTAAGGTCACCACATTGGTGACCTTGGGGTCCAGGTGGCGAGGTATCTTCTTGGGCCGGCTGGTGCAGGGCTCCTCCGCGGCCTCGGACTCCACCGGCTTCCGGTCCGGACGGAGGGACTTCGTCGTATCTGCCGATATTGTGTAGTTACGTTTTTGAAGCATGGCCTGGAAAAATAAAATTTTGAAAATTAAGACATTCAAAGTCAATATGATTTATTCGATACTCCATTTGGTTAGGTACTTAACTAAAGGTAAATCATAAAAAAGGTTCTTTTATAGGGCCATTTTTTAATCTTGAAACAAAACGGAACCAAAATTAATTATTTAATCATTCAAAATAATTTTCCTTTACTATACTAGCATATTTTACTACTTTGTTTAATATTAAATGGTAATTATAAATTCTTAAGCTTGCGACCAATAAATAAATCAAATCTGATAATTATGTCATAAAGTTTTGCAATGTGCCTACTAGAAAGAATCTAAAAAGACAGGAAATCAAAACCTTTTTCTACATAACAGACTTTTGATAACTCGAAAAAATTAAGAAGTAGTAGCGCGAGGAAGCGCGGCAAAATAATTAACCGATATTATACTTAGTCGGGTAACCAGACGCCATTCGTAACAGTTTGTACTTTCGTTCGTTTTTGTGTTTCTTTTGCCGTAAATTGTATTATTTAGTTATAGTTTTATTTGTTCGTAGTTTTTATTGATTGTTAGATGTGTTGTTATTAATTTCACTCCCAATTCATAAGATACCATTGTGTTAAAGGTTGAAGAGCCCTGAACGCCGCCATTTTCATTGTTTACCTTTAGTTAAGTACCTAACCAAATGGAGTATAGATAGCCTTTAGGCAGTACTTTTCGAACGTCAATTTTACATTATAGACTGTATATATTATTAGCCGCGGTAGCCTAATGGCTAGGGCGTCGGACTTGCGACCATGTGGTTGCCAGTTCAAAACCCACCCATTGCACTACCGACGTGAACTCACTCGTAACACAAGCATTTAGCTTAGTACGAGGGGTTAATAGGATTACTAAAAAAGCTATAAATTTAAAAAAAAGGTCTCGAGTGCGAATCCAACGCCTCCCACTTGTACTCCCACATAACTTTTTGAACTCATGTGTGTAATAATAAATAATTATCACGCGCTTAAGCGGTGAAGGAAAACATCGTGAGGAAACCTGCATGCTTGATAGATTTTCTCTATGGCGTGTGAAGTCTGCCAACCCGCAGTAGGCTAGCGTCGGAGACTATAGCCTAATCCTTCTCATTCTGAGAGAAGACCTGTGCCCAGCAGTGGGACACTGTAATGGGTGGATAATGAAAATAACTATTATTTTACCATAAGAAACCTAGATTTTGTAAACTACTCAACAGATTCTAATGCAGTTCAGCAAAAGATAGTGATTCAAGTGAAATGTTTATAATACATACATACTATAGTACAGAAAAGCCGAGAAACCACGCGGGCGAAGCCGTGTTACATGTTACAAACTTACCGAATAGTCCTTTCTAGTTTTATTCCTGGGTGCTCTGGTCTTGAATATCTCTTCCAAGTCAACAGTGCGCTTGCCCAGCAACTTGCAGACCGACGGGTGCAGCCGTCGTTGACCCTCGCGAAGGATTGAGGAGACCTGGCAGAGTAGATAAACATAACATATCATCACGCCTGTATTTCCTGATGGGTGCAGAGTTGTTCTTTATGTATACCCACACACCGCCGGTATATATTTAGGTCCCATGTAATAGGGAGCACAATTCTAAATTCCCAGGGTGCTTACGAAAATTTCTTAGAAAAAACCCAATAACACTGTGCTCTACCTGGGACTCGAACCCAAGACCTCTAGCGTAGGAGTCGCACTTGCGATCAATAGATTAATGAGGCAGTAAATTACTTAAATTTTTATAACTAACGTGAAAAAAGGGTTATTAAAGACAACACAACTAGGCTAGGGCGTCGGACTTGCGATCATGTGGTTACCAGTTCGAAACCCACCCATTGCACTACCGACGTGAACCCACTCGTAACACAAGCATTTAGCTTAGCACGAGGGGTTAACAAGAATACTAGTAAAGTGCGATTCATATTGCGTGTTAAACTTTAAAATATATACTTATATGTATATATACACGAGTCCTATTCTCACCTCAGTCCTCGCTCTTGGCTCATGCTGTGCAGCAATTTCATCTTGGATCTGTCCATTAGTGAGTTGAAGCTTCTGCTCCTTGTAGTAGCTGTTCACAAGGGCATACCGGAGACGGTGGAGCAGTCGACGGGATGTGGTCATCCTAGAAGTAAGCCACATGTATATAATAAGCTTTCCACCCACTACTTGCTTGAGTGTAGGGATGTGACTCTACAGTAAAAAAATCGATTTTATTTTTTCTGTAAAAAGAATCGATAATATAAAAATCGATTTTTAATAAGGTAATAATGGATTTAAAACATCTATGAACAAATACAGTATTTTAATAACGAAACACCCGTCAGATAGACTGGGTAGCAGTGTTGCATTGTTATAATATGTAATAGGTGCCAGTAAAAAAAAAACTAAAAAAGGGACTCTTAAAATAAAAAGACGTGCAGCCTGGCGAGCGATAGTGAAGAGAGCCCACAGCCATCACGTCCCTCAGTCATGACGATACGACGAAGAAGAAGAAAATAAAAAATCAATTAATAAATAATCTATCTTTTTTAAAATAATAATCGCTCATTACAAAACGATTTTAATGAAATAATAATCGATTTTGCATTTGAATTAAAATCTGTTGCATAGTTTAAAAAGATCTAAGCATACAAACAGCGGGAGCAACTTTGTTTTATAATGTAATGGTGATGAAAACTAACAACTTTATTCGTAAGTAGATTAAGACAAGGTTTCAATAAACTCTTAAAATTTAGAGTGAATGTATTGTTTCTGCATCACCATCAGGTTGAGTGGTAGAGAATGCCTAATGGCATTAAGTCCACCTTGTAGGCACGGCTACACATCAACCTATACAAAATGTCCAGAATAACGACTGATAATGGACTAGGGATAGACACAATGACTACTGGACAAACCACGGTGAGTGTAGGCAGGCTAAGGAGGCTCTCCCTTTCATTGACGACCGCATCACCAGGCAGCTACTAGAGCTGTCCAAACAACACTTGAGGATAGTCACTGCAGCCGTTACTGGCCATGGTCCTTTCAATAAACATCTTTCTGTTATAGGTATCACAGACAGCCCCCTGTGCAGAGCCTGCCTGGGGGCTGACGAGACAGCGGCCCACGTGCTCCTGCACTGTCCTGGTGTCGCCACATACAGGGCAAAGTACCTCGGCAACCGAGTACTCTCCGCGAGGCCTTAGGCAACATTGGGCGCTTGACGGCCTTTCTCGAGGAGTTGGGGTGGTTTGATTGAAAACCCAACATCCCACCCACACGCAAAATACGCGCTTAGTCGTGGAGTTGCGGAAAAAAGCCCGCTTTACCAAATACCAAGTCCAGAATAAGCTAAGCTCGCATTATAAATAAAGACTTATAATACAATGTGTGGCTAGGGTATACCGGTAACCAGCTAAAGACCTGTGAAGTAATTGGGATTTTATATGCTTTAATTTTATAACTATAATATGTAGCTACTCAAAATTTGGTTTTGTGCCTGGTTGATGTCAAAAGGTTCACAATTATACATAACATAACATAACATACCATCACGCCTGTATTCCCCGAAGGGTTAGGCAGAGGTGTACTTAATGTACACCCACAGTTCGCCGGTATGTTTAGGTCCCATGTAATAGGGGGCGAGCCTATTGCCATTAACCGGGCACAAATCCAGACTCCGAGCTGCTACTGAGAATTTCATAGAAAAACCCAATAACACTTTGCTCGACCTGGGGATCGAACCCAAGACCTCTAGCGTAACAGTCGCGATTAGGACCACTAGACCAACGAGGCAGTCTCACAATTATACACCAGACAATATATTGGCAAATTTGGTGTACATTAGAACACTGCATAGGTCTGAATGGAATACAGATGAGTATATAAAGACAATAAATATATATACAGACGAACATAATAACCTCCTCCTTTTCGAAATTTCTAAAGTCGGTTAAATAAAGTAAGTAGATATACTGATGCTGACATTTCCTGAAGATGTAAAAAGTGGAAGAGAAATTTGACATCGCAGGCAGTGGTCTTAGTGTAATTTACAGGAGGGACACAGGTTCATACCCTGCCTGAGGCCAAATTTTTCTTTCACTAGAATATTCATAACTTTGTAAGTACACATTTATCTAGACTAGAATAATTATAACCTTTTATTTCCTGTTATGTATATTCCAATTTATCTCATAATTATGTTTATTGTTATTAGACTCTTATGTTGGATAAAAAAACCTTCTATAATACCATGAGCTTTTCTAAATTAAATGATATTAGGAATCTCCATTTTCAATCTTAAATTTTTCTAAAACTATAAGTTTGAGTTGTATTAAGGTTCTATACAAACAGACAATTCCAGATTGAAATAGTTTTGTATGAATATTTGTCATGACTACTTTGTGCCAATTTCCGCCAAAAAACCCGTCCTTTTGCAATGGGAGTTCGATAAACAATATGACACATTGTGGCTTCCTTTTGGGGTAAACCTGGTTACTTATTACCACATGGCATAACATATCGACCTATGCATCATTCACTCACTAATAAAACCTTGAAAAAGGTTATAAACATAGTTAAAAACTTAGAAAAAAGTATAACAAACCGTTGATCAATTAACATGACTTCGTTTTCTCTGATTTCAAGTTCATTCAAAAATTCCCGCCTGAGTATTTGTTTGATTTTTTCAACTTTCTCTTCTTCTGAAAGGCTTGGGGGCTCCTCCTTCACACAAACAGCAGCTTCAGGATAATCAGGATCATGATATTCCTCTTTTACATCCATTTGAAGCAAATTTCGCCCAACGCCCTATAAGCGTCGTCTTATTATTACACTTATTCACACAATTATTTGAGTCACGGCACTTTAGTTTTTGGTTGTTTATCACATTTATTCACAGCGCAGTTAGGTGGGATGTCTATCGTAACATTTATTTGTAAAAAACAATTACAATATTTAACCAATTTCCGCATTTGACAGTGGAAAGGTCAACAGCCGATTCAATTCATTCAAGTTTTCAACTTTTTTTTCTGTGTATTCTGGACGTAGGTCCTGATAAATAAGTATTCATAAAACTATTTTTATTACATGTTATTTTTAAACGGTTGAGACTCTGCAATTCATGATACTATACATGTTGATTGCAAAGAATTAATAGATAAATTCAGCATTATATCTAAATTGTGTTAATATTTCATTACTCATTAAAAGACTTCACATGGCTGACACACGTGCCGACTGTTTATTTTGAAATTATCAATCTCTTAAAATTAATACTAGACAATCTTATAAATAATTTTTCTTTATGATAATGTAGGTATGCACCAGAAACCAGAATATCTCGTGTTTTAATTTGAAAAATCTGATTGTTTACCTCATTGTATTAGAACAGCACCTGGCAACCCAGATAGGCCAGATACATTTTTTTCCAGGCGGCAACTATTCATGTAACTGTCAAATCTGTTACGTTGACATATTCGCGAAAATCCTTTCTTTATTTTATTCGGACTGTAAGAAAATCAAAAACGGCCTCCAGTAGCGGATCGCCGTCGCGTGGACAGAGGAGCATTGACCGTGATGTGAGGGCTCGCGGTGACGAGCACGCGCCTATGTCAGACTCACAGACTCAGGGCCCCGAGGCCATGACGGATCGACGTCCGTTCTTCTACCCAGACAGCAGTAGTGACACCGAGGAATACAGAAGGGACGAGGAGCGTCGCAAGCGGTTGTCGAAGCGTACTGGCCCCAATATCCGAACGCGTCCAACGATGCCGCCGAAAAATTTGAGCGCGAATACTCCTACACCTTCGACGTCGACAGCCCAAGAGCCTCCGAGAAATGGGCAGAAGAGCCAGAATCAGCTGGGCGAGGACAGGATTACCCTGGTTGTGGATAATACCAGGTTCGTCGTAGATCCGGCGCAGTTTACAGCTCATCCTAACACTATGCTGGGTCGGATGTTTAGTTCAGGTACATATTTTGTTTTTGTTTTATAAGTTGCTCAAAATAAGTGTTAACTCCAACTTCTATACTGTGCCCAAGGTGACTCTGACCAAGAAATTTATTGTTTTTGTGTGTATTTTTATAGTTGTATGTTCTAGAAGTTTCTTTACAATTAGGTATCAATTTCGTTTCTAATTTTACTCTATTATTCTTTACTTATTTAGATAACACAATATTTACATGTTTCAGAATTTAAAATATTTGTACAAAAGATATTCCAGTTTCCAAATTTCACCCATATGGCAATATTTCACCATTTTCTACATGTAATAAGTACCTAATTAAGAAAATAATGTGGTATTGAATATGTGACTGCTTTTTTTAACATCAAATAATTGAAAATGCAAGTTACATTTGAGGTATGCAATGCAATTATTGTTTACTTAACAAACTAAGAATGGTTGTTGTGATATTTCAAAATATTAATTACCCAAGACATTCCTTTTTCTCGTAACCTAACCCTGAAAATGTCTATGCTTTGTAGGTTGTATATAAATTACTCCTTGAGGTAATTTTTTCTTCAATAATGACAAAGAGAACAACGAAAGGATCACCAGGTGATTAAATCAACATGTACATGTTCTGTGGTTCTTGCTTCTTTATTATTTTTACGTAAAAAAAACTAAGGAAAATTGACAAAAATCATTTTTGGTAGTCTGAAAAACCAAAAAATTTTGCCCAAAATATCCAGTAGGGTAATTGATAATTCCTGTATCGATATATGAAGTGGCTGTATAAGTAATTACCTTTAAATTTCGATATCAAGTTTGATTGACTCAACGTTTTAGGATCTTGGAAACATAAAGATTTTTAAAATCTTGTTCTATGCCACTTACTCACTTAGTCATGGCATGCAATTCATATTTTTTATAATAATAATAAGAGCTTCAATCAACATCTAAGGAGGCTCTAGTTAAGTACGGTACAGCGCATCAAGCTACCACAAAATGCCAAATTTTCTCAGTTGATTTTGAACTTTATATTCAACAAATTAAGGTTTGAAATCATTTGGAGAAATTTGACAGTATTGTATACCTTGACCTGCTGGTGACTGTACATGGATCAAGGGCTTGTTATAGAAAGTGTTGCAGTAGCAGTCACACTTAGGACCACTAGACTAATGAGACAGCTGCTGTTAAATATACAAACACTATATTTTGCAAAACAATGGTCACCCATCCACATTCTGACCACAGCAAGAGTAGCATATAAAATAGAATGTCTTATTGATTAGTGGAAACATGTTTATTCATATGTTATCTATGAATAATGCAAATTACTTTCACTGAACAGTTAGTCATAGTATTACTAAGAACTTCCCACTCAAATGCCATGAGTCTCCATATAATTAATTACATACTAAACATTGTTTGTAATATACAATCACGCCTGTATTCCCCGAAGGGTTAGGTAGAGGTGAACTAATGTACAACCACACTTCACCTGTGTGTTTAGGCCTCATGTAATAGGTGGGAGCCTATTGCCAGTGACCGGGCACAAATCCAGACTCTGAGCTGCTACCAAGAATTTCATAGAAAAACCTAATAATACTTTCCTTGACCTGGTAAACCCAGGACCAGCCGTACTTGGGACCACTAAACCAATGAGGCAGTAATTTCCTGATCTTTCCCTTACTTATTACGAATTTGATGTATAAAAAAGATTAATTATGTGATATTACATCCGCAACAGTTCAGAACGGCTTACTTCAGACTTACAGATATTTCGATCGAGTTTCTTAGTATATTTTTAATCAACTACAAAAAAACCGGAGAATTCTTACGACCTCATCATCACTATCAACTACATAAATTATAAAACAAAGTCCTCCGCTGCGTCTGTCTGTCTGTTCGCGATAAACTCTAAAACTACTGCACCGATTTTCATGCTGTTCTTCCCAATGGATAGGGTAGGGTAGGGAGGAATATAATATAATACTGCCTCGTTGGTCTAGTGGTCCCAATCGCGACTGCTACGCTAGAGGTCTTGGGTTCGATCCCCAGGTTGAGCAAAGTGTTATTGAGTTTTTCTATGAAATTCTCAGTGGCAGCTCGGATTAGTCTGGATTTGTGCCCGGTGAATGGCAATAAGCTCGCCCCCTATTACATGGGACCCAAACATACCGGCGAACTGTGGGTGTACAATAAGTACACCTCTGCCTAACCCTTCGGGGAATACAGGCGTGATGGTATGTTATGTTATAATATAATACATGTATACACATTATACTAAGGAACGGCCGAGAAACCACGCGGGCAAGGCGTGGGCCGGTGGGCGGAAAGCTAGTTAGTACATAATTTATGCAAAATACGCGCTTAGTCGTGGAGTTGCGGAAAATAAGCCATCCATACCATACTATAGTTCATAATCGTGATTGAAAAACACATAAAACAAATGCTAACTGCAATAAATACTTTAACACCTTATAATTAAGGTTCTATTTCCCTAATCATTGCTGGTATAAATGATTGCAACATTTACACCATTTCTCTTGAAATGATGAGTTTGATGAGTCACACGCACAGTAGTTCATACTGTTTACCAGGTCATTGTTCAAATGAGTTGTTTGACTTTAAGTTGATTTGCTTTGTCTAAAATGTTGTTATTAAAACTTCTTTGCACAACATATCATCATTTTTTAAATTAATTATACTATTGTCTGGACTTTTAAAGAAACCATGATTCTCTGAGTCTGTTTCGACGTTTCTTCTCAAAGGTCGTCATATAGGAAACGTCGACGCCATCTAGTTAAAAAAAAGAAAAAAAAGCGACTTGTAAAGGTGTCTTAAAAGATCTATTTACAGAAATAAATATCTTTTCATTAATAACATAACATAACACATAACATACCAGCACGCCTGTATTCCCCGAAGAGTTAGGCAGAGGTGTACTTATGTAAATACACCCACATTTCGCCGGTATGTTTAGGTCCGATGTAATAGGGGGCGAGCCTATTGCCATTCACCGGGCACAAATCCAGACTCCGAGCTGCTACTAAGAATTTCATAGAAAAACATAATAACACTTTGCTCGACCTGGGGATCGAACCCAAGACCACTAGCGTAGCAGTCGCGATTGGGACCACTAGACCAACGAGGCAGTCAATATCAATATCGAGAAATAAATATCATTTCATTAATATTCTTGACAATTATGTTTATAATGTGCCATGACATCTGTATTCCCTGAAAGGTTAGGCAGAGGTGTACTTATGTACACTCACAATTCGGCACCATGTTTAGATTCCATTGCAATTAACTGAAGCATATTGAGAGTTTCTTAAAAAAATCCGAAAGACTGCTCGGCCTGGGACTCGAACCCAGGACCTAGGCCACTAGACTAATAGGCACAATGATATTCAATGCATTGCATTATACTTGCATTTGAGCATTAGACATTTATTTTTATGGGCATTTTTTGCCCTAAATACATTATTGTATTAAGGCCAATACTTCGTTATTTTTACCTCAAATACCTCCACTTATCTCCACAGAGAACAATAAAATACAGCTACGCATAAGATATTTAAGATTAGGATTCTAAAAATATGCAGTCATCCATCATTATTATCAATGTATTTGATTCCCAAGAACACGAACATACTGAGATTGATATTATCCAAGAAAATCTATTATGTAAGAACAGTACACACGGCTACACATCAATATACAAATCTATACAAATCCAGTATAGGCTGGCCTCGCATTGTGCGGAAAGCGTTTGCAATGCGAGGTCTCAGATCAAATAAAAAGGTAAGATGGAACTTTGCGAACAAAGAAGTGAGGGCGGTTAAAACTACGCCTAACGGTGTACAACACACGATTACACGCACATATGTATTAGTTAACTTTGCCTTATCTTGTCAGTCGAGCTTTCGATACCTCGATAGCTCGACTGACAAGCCCACTCAAGTCACCAAGGCCTTACTGCTTTGTTCGCAAAGTTCCATCTTTTTATTTGATCTGGTCTTTGTCTAGATTGGGATTCGGAGAGCTCTAACTGACCTACAAATCTAGCCAAACAAATTACGATTGTTGGTTGTTCAAAAGCCTAAAAGCTAAACAACAACCAGCTTGGGTATTTTAGTTTTGAAGGTCTGATATTGCTTTGTTTTATGTAAAATACTGATTCAGTAGTGTTGTTGGGGTTGCTATGAGTTGTGATGCTCGTTGATGGCGGTGTACACACGGCTACAGGTCAACCTATACAAATCCAGTTTAAACTGATCTCGCATTATATAGGCGTCCCATACAATAAAAGGCAAGCGTAAACTGGTTTTGTATAGCTTGATGTGTAGCCGTGTGTACTATTCGCCCCTTCCCCCTCTCCCCCTTCCCCTAAAATTTGCAAATGTCTTTCTGATCTAGTATCGTCGTGCGATAGGTTGTGGAGGTCTCTATATAATGGTTCAGCTACACGAGGACTGATGTATGCGTGCCGTCAGTTAGGACAGGTCAACTCTAAGCTGCTGTGGCCCTTTTTTTTTTCAAAAAACCTGTCCGGACATTGCCCTACATTGTAAAATCCGCATATTTTATAATTACTGTCTAGTCTAAAAGATCATGATTCTCTGAATTTGTTTCGGCGTTTCTACTAAGAGGTCTCTCGATAGGAGATGCTGGACAACTAGTTTGAAAAAATAAATAAAATCATTGACTTGTTGAAGTGATATAATAAAAGATCTATTTACAGAAATAATTATAATTTTTATAATTTTCTGTGTCATTTTAGAAGGGGCCTATTATATTTGACTGCCTCGTTGGTCTAGTGGTCCCAATCGCGACTGCTACGCTAGAGATCTTGGAGCGAGCAAAAGTGTTGAGTTTTTCTATGAAATTCTCAGTAGCAGCTCGGAGTCTGGATTTGTGCCCGGTGAATGGCAATAGGCTCGCCCCCTATTACATGGGACCCAAACATACCGGCGAACTGTGGGTGTACATTAAGTACACCTCTGCCTAACCCTTCGGGGAATACAGGCGTGATGGTATGTTATGTTTTAGAAGGGGCTTAATCAAGGGGGCAAATCGTCAACGACAACGGCAATATTCTCGCCCCCTATCAGAGAATAATACTAGCATATATTATTCTCTGGGAATGTATAGAATAATATCGAATACATTATTTACCATTTCCAACAAGATAAATCATTTACGTGCATCTCCGACCTTTTAACCTCGTCTGCACGAGGCATATGGCATACACAGCATGCATGAGCCTGACGCATTTGACAGATGACGCAAGTCGTAATGACAGACAAAATGACGTAACAATTGTCATCATGAAAAATTTTTTTTATCAGCAGTGTAAATATTTGATTTTGATTAGCATGTAAGGCTAGCAACAATAATAAAAAAACATTTAGCAACATACCACCACGCCTGTGTATATAATTTATTGCAATGTTTGTATGTTGTCCCATGTAATAGGGGGGAACCTTTTGCCATCAACGGGGCCCAATTACGATTACATAACCGCAAAAATTGCATGGAAATCAACTATATTAAAGCTAAAGCGACAGCCGTGGGCGTGAAATTCTATTGTTTCTTGTTATTTTCGAATATTATTCAGGTATAACACATTCTAGGTACATGGCAGTAGAAATTGCGACCTCAACAAGACCTCAAGAGTATTAAAACGTTTGCTTTAAAATCGTTATCGTCGAAGGTTTTGGTGTAAAATAGAGGATTCGGCGAAAAATGTCAATTTACACCTTTGATTAAAATAAGCTGAAGGATTTTGCTTGTTTGAACGCCCTGTCTCAGCATAAATCAGTATATAATCTATAAAAGGTTCAGAAAGTATTTCGTAAATTATATGAGTCGCGAGCTGCGTATAAAATTATATAAATAGTACTTGTTAAAAGGACTGCATTCAAAGGTCATTCGTCTCCAGATCTTAGCCCAGACAGCTTAGGGTTCAGATTTAAGTTCGCTGAGTCCGTTGACTCAGGTTGTCTGGGACGCGCTAAACGCAGCTAAATGTAATGCTAATTATTTTTCCCGACAAAAGAGCTTTCGTAGTCTCGTATATGTACAATTGTTTATGCGAGTCGCCAGCACATTAATTTACCTCATAGCCTCAAAATGACAAATTTTCTCATTTGATTTTTAACATAATCATCTACATTTTAAGGTTTAAAATCATTTGGAGAAATTTGACAGTTTTGTATAACTTGATATGCTGGCGATTGTACATCGAGAGAAGTATGCTCGCCATTTCTCTGCGCGACCCATAGAAATATAAATAACATATATCTGTGGCGCGACCTAATCATTTATTTGGAGATCCATACAAGAACCATGGTTCATGGTGCTCCGACATAGCTCAAAAGATCAGCTAGCTAGTGATCGTGGTAGGGCCACATAGCTTGTAGAACTGATCGACCGATCGAGTGGGCACGACCTCCAACAAGATGGACAGACGACCTGGTAAAGGTCGCTGTGAGTCGTTGGATGTAGGCGGCATTTAACCGGCCTTTGTGGAAGTCTACACCTCTTTTAAATGAAAGATGATGATGATGATGATAAAAAGCTTTGCGCGATTTTTAATTCAGTGGCGTGTGAATTCTGCCAACCCCTAACAAGCCAGCGAGGTGCACTATTATAGCCTTGTATCTCTCATTTTGAGAGGAGACCTGTGCCGAGTTTTTCACGCATAATAATTCGGGATCGTCGTTTAACTTTCGCTTGAATAAAATTTCTAGGCCTTAGGTCAATAACCTTTGGGGTAGGTCAACTCAAATATGAAGACATTCGAGGGCGATGATAGTAATAATATTTATTTATTTATTTGGTTAAAGTTCTAAACAGTGACCCACAAAATTATGGTAAAAAATAATAAGAGAGTATGTTGTGTAGAAAATTCATGTCAAGTTTTAAGATAACTTTGATTTCGTCTGTAAAGTTCACCGGTTCGATGTATCTAGTTAACTGTGGATGACCGTCTACAACAAGTGAACGACCTGACCTGACTAGACACAGCCATTGACTAAACGACGTCTGCCCTACAGGTGGCAGGGGAACGACCAGGTCGATATAAAACTTTTTTATTAAAACCGTGTCACTTGCTCGTGTCACTTTCGACCCAAAAAGATTTGCTTACGATAACTGTTTTTTTTTGTTTTTTTTTTTTATTCATTTATTGTTATCACAGGTAAATAGTTTACAATACAACGTCTTAATTCTAGAATAAAGACCTCTGTGATATACCATACTTGATGGTGTACAATATTAAGCCATAGCTAAATAGGTACAAAATTGTTGAAGCTGTTCTAACCACAGCTTCGAGTCTGATAATTGGTTGTGTCAAAATCATTAAATGGTTTCAGCAATGTTGAATTTTTACAGTAATTACTACACTACGCCCATTTTGGCTTGATAACTAATACTTTTTAATTTTTACGTTGGTTTACTTTTTTTTTAAATTGGTTCAAAAATAAGGAAGGGCTTAAAAAGTAACACAGATTTACAATTATTGATTTATTTTAACATAACATATCATAGCACCACGCCTGTATTCCCCGAAGGGTTAGGCAGAGGTGTACTAATGTACACTCACATTTCGCCTGTATGTTTAGGTCCCATGTAATAGGGGGCGAGCCTATTGCCATTAACCGGGCACAAATCCAGACTCCGAGCTGATACTGGGAATTTCATAGAAAAACCCAATAACACTTTGCTCGACCTGGGGATCGAACCCAGGACCTCTAGCGTAGCAGTCGCACTGAGGACCACTAGACTAACGAGGCAGTCCTTGTGATCTCCTCCCAGTGATTTATTTTAGGGGTTCATATTTTCGGTCTTATTGTTCAATCCACTCAAAACTCAATCTACATACAAAATTATAACTCCTAGTTAATCTATTAAAACTAGTACTGATATACTTCTAGAAGTAGTAGTTCCTGCTAGCATGAATGGGTCGGCACGACCGAGGAAGTACTACCCTTCCACAGAATATGACGACGATGTCAAGTAGCAGTATGCATACTGTTGCGTTTCGTACGGCGAGTGTGGAGCGCTGGAGGCCCAATCCCTCACTCATTCCCCTTTCTTCTCCTTTCTCCTTCCCCTCCCTTTTCCTTAGCTCAACAACGCATATGCAACTCCTTTGGAATTGCAGACGTCCATGGGCGACGATGACTACTTACCATCAGGTAGCTTGCCTTCTCGTGTGCCGAGTAATACCATAAAATTATTATTAAATCTGGCAGTAAACCGCCCAAGATGACAATGTTGTTACTACTGGTGCTGCTGACGTCTGTAGGCTGCGGTTGCCGCATCTAGGGTTACCAGATGAATAAATCAAAAGGCCCGATTTCCATTGAAAAATCCCGAGATTTTTTACAGTTTGAGAATTTTCGCCCAAACGACTTAACAATTTAAAAAGTCGTAATATTATAGTTTATATACACTGCGGACGTCGCTCATGCGTTGCACATCGCACTCGAAGCGCGGGGGTGGGCGGGGTGGCAGCGGTACACCCATAAAAAAAATGTATCTTCACATATTAAGTATGATAAAACTGGTCGAGTACCTACTTGGATAAATAAGTACCTACTGATTTTAATTGAGCAATTATTACCACAGGAAGATTATTTTTTGTTTGTTTAACTTTTATTAAATTATTAAAGAGATCTTTAAAATAAAATCCTGAGATTTCATGAGATTTGAAAAATCCAGCCGCAATCCTGAGAAGAGTCCAGAAATCCTGAAATATACGGTAACCCTAGCCGCATCAGGCACGTATAGTATGTTTGTTCGTCATCTTATAACAATAAAAAAAAACATAATTTCTCTTTCAGGCTTAGAGTTCACGCACCCTAATGAGCGGGGAGAGTATGAAGTAGCGGAGGGCATATCAGCGACGGTGTTCAGAGCCATCCTGGAGTATTACAGGCTGGGCAGCATCCGATGCCCGCCCACTGTCTCCGTCCAGGAGTTGAGGGAAGCATGTGACTACCTACTGGTGCCTTTTGATGCCAATACTGTTCGATGTCAGGTTGGTTTCACGCATTCACGCCTATATTCCCCGAAGGGTTACGCATAGAATAGCTACATTACTCCTGCGTGAAATCCCTACTAATATTATAAATGCGAAAGTAACTCTGTCTGTTGGTCTGTCTGTTACTGTTCTATCTTTCACGCCTAAACCACTCAACCGAATTTGATGAAATTTGGTACTGAGATAGACCAAAGCTTGAGAAAGGACATAGGTTACCTAAGGGGTTGAAATAGGGGGTGGTAGTTTGTATGGGAGTTTGTCATTGTTGAAACTAAAACGATGAAACTTTGTATTTAGGCTCTCGATACGATGATTTTAATATTTCGACCTGTGTGGGGATGAAATAGGGGAAACAAACTAAACAGTCAAAATCGTGTTATCTACGCGGGCGAAGCTGCGGGCGGAAAGCTAGGAGGCTATATATTATCCCGTAAAATGAAAAGAAACAATATAATCCACGCGTTCGAAACCGCGGGCGGAAAGCTAGTCTTATAATAAGTTTCTTTTCCGCATCAGAACCTCCGTGGCCTACTCCACGAGCTCTCAAACGAGGGCGCTCGCCGTCAATTCGAGTCGTTCCTAGAGCGGCTCATTCTCCCTCTAATGGTGGAGTCAGCCCAGCGCGGAGACAGAGAGTGCCACGTGGTGGTGCTGCTAGACGATGACTCCGTGGAATGGGACGAGCAGTACCCTCCTCAGATGGGCGACGAGTACTCGCAGACAGTGCTGTCCACGCCGCTCTACCGGTTCTTCAAGTATATTGAGAACAGGTGAGTGAACATCTTGTTGTTAGGTTAGTTGGCTTTAACACATTCTAGGTACACAAGGCTACAGGTCAACCTTGAAGCGGCGGTGGCCTATTGGCTAGGGCGTCGGACTTGCGGTTGCCGGTTCGAACCTCACCCATTGCACTACCGACGTGAACCCACTCGTAACACAAGCATTTAGCTTAGTACGAGGGGTTAACAAGAATACTAGGAATGTGTTTCCCACATTGGTAGTAAGCTTTTAAAAAAGAAAACCTATACAAAACCAGTTGAAGCTGATCTCGCATTGTATTGGCTTTCTATAATATAAAATGTCAGCATACATTGGTTTTGTATAGCTTGATGTGTAGCTGTGCGTAAGTACATGGCAGTAGAAATTGCGATATCCACAATAACTTTTTCACAGTTGAGTATTAAAACTTTTGCTTAAAAATCGCTATTGTAGAAGATTTTGGTGTAAAATACAGGATTCGGGCAATAATGACAATTTATACCTGAATCTCCTACGATAAAGATTGTTACTCAATTGTGAATAAATTTGTATGAATTTCGCGCCCAATGCCTGAACGTTTAGCCCTAACTATTTTTGTCATCTACCATAAGTTGATTGCTATTAGCAAATTTTTTTAAGTTTGCCTACCCTCTTATTGCCCTATATTTCTGCTGCAGTAGCATCTACATTTGGAAGCTGTACGGAGGAATGCGTACAGCTTCATCGATTAAAATTATTGTTCTTACATTAAATTGTATTATAAATATTTTAATAAAATATAATTGGCTGTGCCCTACAGGGTCCAATTGGTCTGAGCTCATAAGCATATACCATCTAATATGATATTATGGAATGCAAATAAATGATATGAACATGAATTAATTCAATTTCTCCAATTCCAGAGACGTGGCAAAACAAGTAATGAAAGAACGCGGCCTCAAAAAGATACGCCTAGGAGTTGAGGGCTACCCTACATACAAGGAAAAGGTGCGCAAACGCCCCGGCGGCCGCGCAGAAGTCATATACAACTACGTACAACGTCCATTCATCCACATGTCTTGGGAGAAAGAAGAGGCCAAAAGTCGCCATGTTGACTTCCAATGTTTCAAGTCGAAGTCGGTCACGAATCTTGCTGAAGCGACTGCTGATCCTGTGATCGAACTTGACGCGAATAGAGTGAGGGATGAGGACGCGCCGGAGGTCGTCGCGGAGCCGGAGGTTGAGGAGGCTCAGTGATTAGTGAACCGCTCTTCTAGAGCGGTGTTGAGGCTACTAACTGGTATGTTTTGTTGGCTTTGAGGGTCGGTCTGTGTGTGGGAGAGGATACTGGAGTTCTAGAAGAATGAAGTGTTGAGAAGAACAGTGATTTTGATAGTGAAGTTTTTGTGAAACTAGAAAATTGGACCCGGTTAAGGTGATTTTGAAATTCGAATGGCGTTTTTGAAATGGGATCTGTGTGTGCGCTTGTATTTTGTGTGTTTAAATTGTGGGTCAATCTACACTTTAGTGTCAAGGTTTTCAAGGTTATCAGCAGTATGTTGCAGCGGCCAATTGCTCAAATTAAAATCTAGTTGCTATTGAGAATTTCCTGATACAAATAAATCTTTGCTCTACTTGGGAATTGAACCGAAGCTTCACCAAACGCGGTTGCGATGTCTTAACAAGGCAGCTTATGTAATAGATTATTACATTTTAATGTGTTACATTATGTAATCATAATTGGCCTGTAATGTTCCCACTGTTGGGACACAGGCCTCCTCACGGTGAGAGGGAGTGGGCCGTAATCCACCACGCGGGCCCAGTGCGGGTTGGTAGATGTCACATGTCTTCGAATCTTTGGTTTTATGACTAATGTTGATTTCCTGTACTGAGTGAGTTTACATTCTGTAAATTTATTAAAAAAAATCTAAATATCAAAAGTGACTCACTCACTAGTCTAGTGGTCCTAAGCGCGACTGCTAAGCTAGAGGTCCTGAGCTCAATCCCCAGGTCGAGCAGTGATATTGGTTTTTTCTATGAAATTCTCAGTAGCAGCTCGGACTCTGGATTGGTGCCCGGTTAATAACAATAGGCTCGCCCCTATTACATGGACCTAAACATACCGGCGAAATGTGGGTGTACATTAGTACCTACACCTCTGCCTAATCCTTCGGGGAATACAGGCGTGATGGTATGTATCAAAAAGTGTAAATTGCCCCATCTTTTGCTACTAAAAGTGTAAGAAAAGACCTCACTCACTCACACATAGACATTTACAAAGTGCGTTGGTGTCAAGGAAGTATCAGGTGAAAGAATTTTGTACTATAACGCATGCGTCATACGGTAATGCTTATACAATATTTATGTACACTGACGTGCAGGAAAATGTAAACAGTTTTCAATAAAAAGGCGTCCGAAAAAAAAACTTTTATCTGTCAAAACAAATGTCAATTCACCATGTACACTCGACAAAAAAATTTGGTGTACAGACAGCTAACGACATCTTTTGACATAATTCTTAATATAAAATTAAAACGCTTTTCGTTTTAAATCATATTGCGTGTTATTTACACAATTTTTGTTAGAACAAAGATGTAGTCAGCAGCTTGTATACCTATTGTATTGGCGAATGTTTCTGTGGGCATTATAATTTGAGAAACAAAATTCGATATCATGGACAGTGACTTCAGTGGCTTAAGCGTGTAATAATTAGACGCTTTAGCCACATAAGACTAATTTAACGATCCGGAGATAACAAATGCAAATCCTTAATCTTTGATTTGTCTTTGACAAACATGTAGCCATGTTCCATGTTGAAATAGTTAACTTAATTATAATCATGTGTAATACAAATTTGCAGTTATCCTTTTTCATGCACGCCTTTGTATGAAATATTTGAAAATATGAAAAAAAAAAACACATTTTAGCTAACCAAAATATACCTACGTGTTTATACCCTGTGCCACTCGCTTGATGTGAAATATATTCGAAGATATGAAATTTATATGTGATGTTAGTTGGAAAGGATAACTGAGGGTAATTTAGATAATACTAACTGACGCCCGCGGATTAACTTCCATCTCAAAAGAATTTTTGAGATAAAAATCACTAATATAACATTGCAAAATACCTAAGAAAAAGATCACAACTCTTGGGTCCAATGAACAGCTCTGTTATATCCTTTATTGTCCTAATGGTTGATACTTTAATAAATAAAATACACTGCCGTGCAAGAAATTCCGTTCACTTTAATTTTATAATTAATTGCATAACGAACTGAAACATTCCTATAGAAAACTGAACGAATTTATGCTCGACAGTGTAATTAAATTGTATTGTGGATATTAATAATAAATATTATTATTTAAACGATATTAGTAATGCCTACCAACTTACAACAGTGGCTGTATTTACCTAGATGCGAACTTCGTTTAACAAGTCATTAAATACCATAGTGACATCTAGCGCGCTACATGTATCTACGTTATAAAAAATCCTAAATCGCGCAAGCAACATTTATCGCGCGAATAGCATATATCGACCGCATGACTTCAAGATTCGGTCCGCAACCCGACGGGCAAAACATCCGCCTAGTCGGAAGATCTTCCCTTCGGTTGGAGTAAAATACTATAATAATTTTTCAAACCGACTGGTAGTTCCTACAGCTAAGTTGCTTTATTTTATTAGTCTTTACAAATATAAAGCTAAAGAGGGACGTTTGTATAAGAACTTCGTACCGTGTCTATATTGACTATATTGTATTTGCTTAAATAATAATCATTCTGATGATTTCTAAACAAATCGACCTCTTTGCAGATAGGTCGCAGGACCAACAGATCAATATGATAGGCATGATATAGTTTGCTAAGCATTACTAATATTCTTATTAGAAGACCAACTAATTGATTCCTTGTGCAAACGGCAAAAGTGATCGGTACACAGTGAACTAACGACATCTATATGGTTAAATAGTCATTATTCATTTATTAAATAAAAAATGGCATGTAGTGTGTGACGTGCCTCCACTCAATATATTGTAAACGAACACCCGACACTATAGGCACAACAACAGAAGGGATGGTTAGACATCAACCACATTCAGTGGAATCATTTCGGAAAAGTTTTCTATAACATATAAAATCAAAATCAGTTCACGATGGGCGAATATATCGCGTATCTCAACTCAATTCTTTAACCCTTTTTTGAAGTTGGTTTGGAATTACCTACATAAATGTATATATATTGCTTGATGTATTGTACCTGAGGAGTATTGGTCCAGCTTGTAAGTTCCAATGACAATACTGTTTTCTGCTTCTTTGCATAGATGGCGAAAGTTGCCTAAGTAGTAAACACTTTTGCCGAGTGTACCTTATTTTATTTCTGGATTATACTAATTTCTGTCTGATTATACTGTTATTTATAAAAACAGGTTATAATAAAAAAAAAACATAACGAATTGATTGTTATTCGTAAGACTATTATTGTATTTAGATTTTATAAAATACTTAGAAATAATTTGTACCAAACTTATGTTAGATTTTGTATTAAAATTATACATATCTGCTGATACTTGTGTTTTATTCAGATATAACTTCACGCCTGTATTCCCTGCAGAGCGGAATCAACCATGCCACAGTTCTTTCCCGTTTTCTTACCTTCTGATATAGTTTTTTTTACCAAAACCCATATTTATTCATTCACAAAGCAGTGCCTAGTAGTGTCGAACCCAGATAGGAACTTTTCTTTGTGTCAATTATTTCATCACAATTGATCTAAAAAATGTTGAACGAAAACATTACTTTGCCCCACATTGAACTCGCATATAATATAACTATTGTCTGGACTTTAAAAGAGACCATGATTCTCTGAGGCTTGTTTCGACGTTTCTTCTCCGGAAACGTGGGCGTCATCTAGTTAAAAAAAAATGTAAAAGTGTCATAAAAAGATCTATTTACAGAAATAAATATCATTTCATATCATCGTGAGGAAACGCGCATGTCCTAAAACCAAAGACTATTATAATTCTCTTTGCCTAAAACCAATATTCGAAACATGTGACATCTACCAACCCGCACTGGGCCCGCGTGGTGGATTACAGCCCACTCCCTCTCACTGAGAGGAGGCCTGTGTACAGTGGGAACAATACAGGCCGATTATGCTATGCTATATTTTATTCATGGCTAACCGTGCCTCGAGAATTAATCGGCTTCCAAGGATTTAATATGAGTCTGCTCCTAGGCAGCATATCGACACGAAACATGGACCAGTTATTAAGTACTAGCTTTCCGCCCGCAGCTTCGCCCGCGTGGACAACACGATTTTGACTGTTTAGTTTATTCCAATTCTGGCGGGAAATTGCAAATTATCCTTACATATCTTTCCGTCCGCTTCTTTTCTCGGGTAGACCACAAAATTTGCCCAACTTTATTATTTACCGAAATATAAACGAAGCTTATATCCTTTCCCAAGGTCTAGTCTATTTTTGTACCAAATTTCGTCAAAATCCAAACGGACTTTCATCCCCACACAGTTTGAAGTGCCTAAACACAAAAGTTCAGCGTGTATCTTCAACAATGACAAACTCCCATACAATTTTTCATCCCTTATTACAACCCCTTTTTACAACAAAACGTAGCTTATATCTTTTCCCAAGGTCTAATCAATTTTTGTTCCAAATTTCATCAAAATCGGTTCCGGGGTAAAACTTGAAAGCGTGACTTAGTTTGGACTTCGAAACGAACTTTCATCCCCACACAGGTTGAAATTTCAAAAACGCTAGAAAAAATATTTATTTATTTCTTATCAAGTCCCTTAATATAAAGTTTCATGGTCTTATCTTGAAAAATGACGAACTCCCATACAACTTTCACCCCCTATTTCAACCCCTTAAAAACTTTTTTTTGCAATAAAAGGTAGCCTATGTCCTTTCTCAAGCTTTAGTCTATCCCAGTACCAAATTTCATCAAAATCGGTTGGGTAGTTTAGGCGTGAAAGCGTAACAGACAGACAGACAGAGTTACTTTCACATTTATAATATTAGTAGGGATAACTATTGTCTGGACTTTAAAAGAGACCATGATTCTCTGAATTTGTTTCGACGTTTCTTCTCCGTCAACGTCGGCGCCATCTAGTTAAAAAAATATGTAAAAGTGTCTTAAAAAGATCTATTTACAGAAATAAATATCATTTCATATCATCGTGAGGAACCCTGTTCTAAAACCAATATTCGAAACATGTGACATCTATCAACCCACACTGGGCCCACGTGGTGGATTACGGCCCACTCCCTCTCACCGAGAGGAGGCCTGTGTCTACAGTGGGAACAATACAGGCCGATTATGCTATGCTGTATATTTATTCATGGCTAACCGTTGCTCGAGAATTAACCGACTTCCAAGGATTTAATATGAGTCTGCTTCTAGGCAGCATATCGACACGAAACATGCACCAGTTATTAAGTAAGCCCACCAGCAATAGACTAGACAACAACTAGATTTGCAGGATAGGAATTATTAGGACGAGATACTATATACAATTTGTTCGAAAATGGCACAGATCAAATAAAAAGTTAAGATGGAACTTTGCGAACAAAGAAGTTAGGCCAGCTAAAACTCCGCCTAGCCGTTTACAAACACAATTTTACACTATATGTATAACAATATCGAAACTACGCCTTATCTTGTCAGTCGAGCTTTCGATAGCTTGATAGCTCGACTGACAAGATAGGCGTAGTTTTAGCCGGCCTCACTTCTTTGCACTTCAAGTGCAGTGATATGACCATTGGACTGGAAAGTCAAAGGTCTAGAGTTCGAATACAAGGCATGCACCTCTGACTTTTCGAATTCATGTGCGTATTAATAATAAATTATCACGCATGCCTGAGAGATTTTCTTGAGGGCGTGTGAAGTCTGCCAACCCGCAGTAGGCTAGCGTGGTGGACTATAGCCTAATCCCTCTCGTTCTGAGAGGAGACCCGTGCCCAGCAGTGGGACAATGTAATGGGTTGATGATCTTTGTTCACAAAGTTCCATCTTAACTTTTTATTTGATCTGAGGGAATAGGTCATAACTGCTCACGTCCACACTCGGATGTCCGCAAGTGGCAGTGGTAAATTTTAATAGCAAGAGTGTGTAAAGAAACTGTTTTGCGTTTGTGATTATTTTCCTGCATTTCCACTGACGAAAAAACATGTTGCAAACATCTATCTAGTTAGTTAATATTTATATAATGATTTAGTTTTTTATTGATTTAGTTTCATAAAATCATTTAGTATAACAACCTGCTTGTGAATATATTTGATTATGCGGTTTTAAATTCTATTGTGAAGCTTATTGATTGCACATACTGATAATTTTAATATTAGTTTTTCTACTCGACTTTAAATATTGTGAATGCTGTGCATATCTTTTATTGATTTTAACATATGTCCATATCCCACTATTGCTACTTACCAATGTTTATGTTATTATTGTTGATATGCCTTAATAAATAAATAAATCTATCTAACTATCAAAGAGTGAGTAGGATAGGTACTTAGCTGTTTACAACATGTTTTGTCGTCAGTGCAAACGCGGCGTTTTCTTTACAAATTTTTAGATTTTTATTAATAAAAATAATTCGATTATAATCTTGATCCGATAAACACATTTTCATATCTAAATAGGTACAGTCGCCAGCAGGTCAAGGTATTCAAAACTGTCAAATTTCTCCAAATGATTTTAAACCTTAAATTGTTGCAGATAAAGTTGAAATTCAACTGAGAAAATTTGAAATTTTGTGGTAACTTGATGTGCTGGGACCGTATTACCACGTAGTAATGCCATCATTTTTAGGTTGTGAGAGAGGGATGCCGCTCTACAGGTTAAATAGTGGCGTCCCTCTTTCACAAAGTAGAAATGATGCCATTAATACGTGGTAATACGGCCCCTGAACACCGTACATTAAGTTTTATAATGTGACCAATATCTAGGTAGAACAGTTTCAAGAAAAAATTAAACTGCGAAATATGTAGTCTACAGTTTTAATGATAGTAGTAGTCTTGCACGTATATTCCAATATCGTAACTAAGACCCCGGCCCCTCTCGCTCTTGAGACGAAGGTTCACGTACGAATAGCCCACGCCCCCAGCGGTGATGTTGATCGAAGACTTGCTGTGGAGGTTGTCCAACGCCTGGATACCCTGGAATTTAAAAAAATAAAACTGTAAATGGTATGTACAAACGTTTCCCTTAAGAATTTTTTTTTATTCCTTATGACATAACATACCATCACGCCTATATTCCCCGAAGGGTTAGGCAGAGGTGTACTAATGTACACCCACATTTCGCCGGCATGTTCCATGTAATGGTACAAACATTTAACTTAAGATTTTTTTTACCAATTAGAGGTTGTAAACATGACTGTTACGCTAGAGGTCCTAGTTTCGACTCCCAGGTTGAGCAGTGTATTGGATTTTTTTATGAAATTCTCAGTAGCAGCTCAGAGTCTGGATTTGTGGCCGGTGAATGACAATAGGCTCGCCCGCTATTACATGGACCTAAACATACCGGCGAAATGTGGGTGTACATTACAACACCTCTGCCTAAACCTTCGGGGAATACAGGCGTGATGGCATTGTTTGTTTATAACAGCTAAAGAAAATTCTACTGTATCGATAGTATACACTAGCATTATACAAGTTGAAAGGGACATCGACTTACAGTTTGTTCGAAATAAGTAAGCCGATCGGAAGTTGTCTGCAAGTGGTTTAGAAGTGGTAAATTTTTATAGAAAGAGTCGGTGTTAAGATAATTAGAGTCGTATATGTTTCACATTTCTAATTATTTTGTTTACTAACTTCGATAATTATATATTAAAACACTTAATTAAACGATTTTATCAGCGTGGTAGTTCGGAACGGCTATCTTCCGATCGGCTTACTTATTTCGAACAAACTGTACACACGGCTACAGGTCAACCTATGCAAATCCATTAAAAAAAAAACAGTTGTTCCATACATTTTGACCGAGTAGGTATTCCACTTTTGTAGGAAAAAGCAGTTTTTTTATTAATAACCGGCGAAGAATATCAACGCTCGGGGGTCCAGAATTTTTTGAACTGTATTCATAGTAAAGCGGCGGTAGCCTAATGGCTAGGGCATCGGACTTGCGATCATGTGGTTGCCGGTAACCCCACCCATTGCACTACCGACGTGAACCCACTTGTAACACAAGCATTTAGCTTAGCACGAGGGGTTAACAAGAATACAAGTAAGGGGCTGTCCATTAATCACGCGAGGCTCGAAAGGGGTGGGGGGGGGGCATAAAAATCACGAAATATCAGGAGGGGGAAGGGGGGGGGGTGTAGTAATATATCACGTGTATTAATTTTTTTGGCATATGCGACGCAAATTTAAAAAAAAATATGATTTTTGTAGGTTCTTAAAAAATTTTTTTAAGAACCTACAAAAAATACACGTGATATAGGCTAGGGCCCCCCCCTAGCCTATATCACGTGTATTTTTTAGTCTTAAACCTCACCATGTATCAAGGGGGAGGGGGGGGTTAAAAAATGCTAAAATAAACATCACGTGATTAATGGACGGCCCCTAATGTGTCACACATTGCTAGTACCTAAGCTTTTATAAAAAAAAAAAAAATTGGCAGTTGTCCGTCGATGTCCCTTCCGGCCTGTATTACATCATTCGTAGGGTCGAGGCCCGCTAGGCAAAAAACCCCAGGGTCGGAGAACTCTCCAATTCTTACACTTCCTAAAATTTGATCATAGACTGCTGCTACGCTTCAGGTCCTGGTTTCCACTCCCAGGTTGAGCAGTTTTAAAAGGTTTTTTATGAAATTCTCGTTAGCTATCTTTCAATTTGGATTTGTGCCCGATAAATAGAAATAGGCTCGCTTCCTTTTATGTAGGTACCTACATGGAGCCTTAACATACCGGCGAACTGTGAGTGTGCATTAGCACACTTCTGCCTATCCTAAACCTTCAGGGAATGCAGGCGTGATGGTATGATATGTAAGTAATCTCAAAAGAATATTTATTTTTTGTGAACGATTACCTAATGTACACACGGCTACAGGTCAACCTAAACAAAAACAGTTTAAGCTGATCTCGCATTGTTTAGTTATCCTATTTAATACGAGGCCAGCGTAAACTGGATTCGTATAGCTTGATGTGTAGCAGTGCGTTGTCTTTACCAAAGGATATTAACATCTTGCTAAAACATTACATTCAAATAATGTTTGAAGCACAATAAGCATTGTTCTATTATATTATACTCGTAATAAATGATAGTTACTTCTGTAAATATATTTTACCGAAAATATGTACTTCAAATATTATAATAGGCTAGTTTATTGTTTATATTCGTTATGCCATAACATAATATACCATCACGCCTATATTCCCCGAAGGGTTAGGCAGAGGTGTACTAATGTACACCCACATTTCGCCGGCATGTTTAGGTCCCATGTAATAGGGGGCGAGCCTATTGCCATTAACCGGGCACAATTCCAGACTCCAAGCTGCTACTGGGAATTTCATAGAAAAAAACCAATAACACTTTGCTCGACCTGGGGATCGAACCCAGGACCTCTAGCGTAGCAGTCTCGCTTAGTACCACTAGACTCATGAGGCAGTCATATTTCTTTATGACCTCATCAAAAAGTTAAAGAGTCGATCAACCAAAACTTGTGATTCATCAAAGGCTATCTTAGTTCAGTTTTAAATGATGACGGCACGTCTGCCGCCTATGCGAAATTGGCCTTTGTGCCATAGGTTGTAGGTTCGAGCCCCACGAAATTACTGTATGACTAATAAACGAAACATAGTATGCAATGATTTAAATAAAGATAACTTGAAATTGATAAACACCTCTTAAACATTTTATCGGGCAGCTAGGAGCTAGATTTAAGACGAAAATAGAACGTTGAAACTTAAGTTTCGAAACTGCCTACTTCAACATTGTACGCCAAATGTCAAATAACATCCATCCAATCCATCTCCTTGAAAAGACATCTGAGTAAATAAATAAAATTGAAGTGTCGTTTTGTAATTTTAAAATAACAGTTTTGTACTAATTAGTTAATAATTTACGGTAGTAATTGAAGAAACTAAATACATGGTGGAAGGGACATCGACGCACATCTGCTTACCACGAATTCAGTACATGATTCTCGACCCCCTTGCGTTGATATTTTTCGTCAGTTATGTATTAAAAACCGGCCAAGTGCGAGTCGGACACACATTTTACCACTTTGAAAGTTTCTCTCGAGCAAAATATTCAGTTTATGACGTATTAAAAAAAACTATTTACTAGATCTCGTCCAAACCAATTTTCGGTGGAAGTTTACATGGTAATCTACATCATATATTTTTTTTAGTTTTATCGTCCTCTTATTTTAGAAGTTACAGGGGGGGGACACACATTTTACCACTTTGGAAATGTCTCTCGCGCAAAATATTCAGTTTATGACGTATTAAAAAAAAACTATTTACTAGATCTCGTTCAAACCAATTTTCGGTGGAAGTTTACATGGTAATGTACATCATATATTTTTTTTAGTTTTATCGTTCACTTATTTTAGAAGTTACAGGGGGGGGGACACACATTTTACCACTTTGGAAGTGTTTCTCGCGCAAACTATTCAGTTTAGAAAAAAATTATATTAGTAACCTCAATATCATTTTTGAAGACCTATCCATAAACACCCCACACGTATGGGTTTGATGAAAAAAAAAAATTTTGAGTTTCAGTTCCAAGTATGGGGAACCCCCAAAATTTATTGTTTTTTTTTTTCAATTTTTGTGTTAAAATCTTAATGCGGTTCATAGAATACATCTGCTTACCAAGTTCAACAGCATACTTCTTATAGTTTCGAAAGAAAAGGCTGCGACACGATCGGACAGACAGACAGACGGACATGACGAATCTATAAGGGTTCCGTTTTTTGCCATTTGGCTACGGAACCCTAAAAATCAGCTGTTCCATACATTTTGATCATGCAGGTATAATTTTTATGAAAAATCAGTTTTTTTTTTCATAACCGACAAAAATATCTACGCAAGGATCATGAACTGAATTCGTGGTAAGCGGATGTGCGTCGATGTCCCTTCCCCCCTGTATGTCCGTCTGTTGTAACTAATCTCTGGAATAGCAGAACCGATTGTGACGTGACTTTCACTGGCATATAGCTAATCGTAGGCGTAATTTAGACTATTTAACATCAGGCTATCACCATCAGGAGCTAAGCATACAAAAAATTGACACCACGGGTGAATTTTAGTTATTTAGATAAAAAAAACTAGGTAAACTAAGTACTCACTTGAATTAATCGACCATCGGGCTGCGCGTAGAAATGATACTTCACCCTTTTAATAAAAGGTATGGCGTTGTATGCAATCTTCGTGTTATTGGCTAAAATAACATTATTTAAAACATTACCCACTACTAAATGTTCAGCCTGCACATTCACTTGGGCGATGCAAATAAGACATAAAAATATTATCGACCTCATTTTAAAGGGTTTTTTTTATAATGTACAAGAAAGCGTCAGACTTGAGATGTGTTTCAAATGATAATGAGCCGATAGTGAAGCGAGTTCGTAATGTTATCGAGTTAATTGTGAACTGATTGTGTGTTGCAGGGAGACTGTGAATTCGGGCACGGTGTTAAAATACTGTAAAGAATTGTTTGTGCCTTGCAATTGCATAGAGCAACATATGTTTTGCAATATAGGTATAGAACAAGATTCTAACTATACCTTTTTTGACGTACAAGAAGTCTAAAAGTCTCATTCTAGGGCATTAATATAATTTTTAAATCTGCAGCAGGAGCATTATAAAGATTACTTTTCCGTGCTATTGCTTTGTTTGTTTTTATTTGTATCGTTGTAACTGTCAAAATAAACTTTATTTCTTTCTTTAAATACCCTGTGGTGTTCGGATCTGGTTTTACCGAATGGCTAGGCGCCAATAATGATTTTTCAAACTTAAAACGTATCGAATTATCAATGAAGGCGTCTAGACTTTGCATACAATAACGCACTGCAACACATGCGACTGCAAAATTTATAGATTTAGTCATTTTTCAAAACGTCCAAATTCACACTTTAACATAACACAGCTACAAATCACAATAACAATACATGCTAAACTAATTGCATTTAAATCATTCGAAATTGAACTTTTTATACATATAATTATAGTTCATAATGAATTCATCGATACACCATGTTGAATTTGATTATTATGATTAAAAGCATTGTTTTAGATATATTGCGTAATCTTCTTTATTACTCGAATTGGGGCTGGGTAGGTATTTACTTAGGAGAACATGTAACGTCATCATCTTGACTAAATAGATAAATTTATAGGGGTCGATGAGCTCCCTTAACAATGGTTGAGCTACAAGATGACTGATGTATGCGTGCCGTCAGCACAGTCACTCAAAGCTGGTATGGCTCTTTCTTCAAAAGGCCTGTTCAGATTTTGCCCTACATTGTAAAATTCGCATTTATCTGATAATACTACTGTTTGGACTTTAAAAGAGACCATGATTCTCTCAGTTTGTTTCGGCGTTTCTTCTCAGAGGCTTGAAGAAGAAGAAGCAGAAGTTGGCTAGGAATTGCCGGCGCTATCCTCTATATATCATCTATATCTAGTTTGTACTTAAAAAGTAAAATATTGACTTGTAAAAGTGTCTTTAGAAGATCTTTAAAAGATAAAGTAGTAGTAGTGCCTGCATGCATGTGTCGTCACGCCCGGGGAAGTACTACCCTCCCACAGAATATCGACGTCAAGTACCAGTATGCATACTGTTGCGTTTCGTATGGTGAGTGTGGAGCCCGGAGGCCCGTTTGCCGAGTTACCCTATAAATAAATAAAAAAAACTATTTACAGAAATAAATATAAACGTGTTATATTGTAATTTTGATTGCCTGTTCACAATTCTTCCCCCGTTCACAATCTCGCTCGATTATTTACAAACAAACGGATTACGGTTGCATAACAAAAGTCAACCCTATTACGTCGTAATACGGGCGGTCTAAAAGACCAACTGTATAGCTTCATTTGTCGGCGAATGACTCACAATATTCATTGGAAATCACTCAACAAACCTTTGACCTTTACGAAAACTGATAAGTGTATATTTTCAAGGGGAAAAATAAGTAAATAATATATATGTGCGTATTACGAGTATATAAATAATTCCTAGTAAGAAGCTAGGCCAAGGCGTCTCTTTATGATAAGGGTACTGATTTAGTTTTAAACTGCACATAAGTACCTACTTAGTTAAGAGAATAGTCTCCGCTCCGCGCTCCATAAAAAAGTAGTTTTTTTTTTATGGGATAACTCGGCAAACGAGCAGGCGAGCTACCTGATGGTAAGTAGTCATTGCCGCCCATGGACATCTGCAAATCCAAAGGAGTTGCAGATGCGTTGCCGAGCCTATTTAGGGAAAGGGAGGGGAAGGAGAAAAGGAGAAGGAAGGGGATTGGGGGAGGAATTGGGCCTCCGGCCCTCTCGCTCACCGGACGAAGCGCAGTAACGAAACGCTACTACTCGGACGTCGGTCTTCTGCGAGAGTGTGGTACTTCCCCGGTCAAGCCGGCCCATTCCTGCTGCGAACAGCGTGGCCCTACCACAAAAGTTTGGTCCTATCTTGAATTATAACCAAGTCAAGTGTTTGAAATTTTCAGTAACAATCTTTTCATTTAAATACGTGTTCGTTGTAGGGTAAGATGGGGGAATAGCGGTCACTTAAGCAGTTATTAATTTTTTATTTTATTTTTATGATTTACGGTATCGGAAATTAACTTTTTACATAGCTTATATAGTAGTTTATTGATATATATGAAATACATTATCAATATATTACGGGTTTCTTATTTATTGATCATTTTGTGAAACCCTTCGTTGACCGGTATTACCCGCAAATGCGGGTAATACCGGTCTACCGTTGGGGTATTGCCGGTCATTCAAAATTAACACAGGGTTGCTTCTAAAATGTATCAAAACGAAATAAAACGACAGTTTATTAATATTATCTTTATTTAACCAAAATTAACTAATAATTATATATTTTTTATCAAAATTAACTCTTTTTTTATAAAATAAAATAGACCTATTATTAATTATTTATATTTCTGCTTTTAAAATGACAGATTGTATCTTTTTTAATTTTTTTTTAGCTAAATCAACTTTTTTTTATTCATGTTTGGATAATCAAAATCAAAGATTAAGACGTCTGAGGACTCCACGTTTTCTTACACAATAATCGCATACATATGACTCGGGGGAATCAGCACCACTGCACTCTTCATGAGTCCACCGCCCACAACTACGGCATCTATACCATATTTCATTATTTCCGAACTCTTTACAAATTGAGCACGTTTCTTTATTTTTTGAAGAAGCTTCACCTGACTCGGGAGACTTTAATGAGAGTTTCTTTCGCTTGTTAGATAACATTTCTTCATCTGAAGACGAAAAATCTTCAGTGGACTTTGATATGGTGTTCATGCGCTGTCTTTTTTTAATGTCAACATCAATCTTTTTCTTTTGAGTTGTTTTCATAGTTTGTTTCTTAGTTTTTGTGTTGGTTTTTTTGTTAGTATTTTTGTTTATATTCTTAGTCTGGTTTAATTTTAACTGTTTTTCTTCTTTCTTTTTAAGCTTGTTTTCAAGTACTTCTTTCATAGGTGTTCCTGTCAAGATTGCAGAATGCTGTTTAATGCTTGCGCGTTTAATTGTTTTCGGAAGGGGGAGTGGAGATAATATAGTTTTAGTTGGTGTCGCAATATTAAAATTCTCTTCTGGAAGAATATTTGTAATATCAGAAAGATTTGCAGTAGTCTGAACTGCACTACTAGTTCCAGGCAGACTATTGACTTCAGGTGCAGTTACTGTTCGATCTCCTACAGTCTGAACCGTAGCACTAGTTTCAGGCAAACTATTGACCTCAGGTGCAGTTACTGCTAGATCTCCTACAGTCTGAAACATAGCACTAGTTCCAGGAAGACTATTAACCTCTGACGTTGTCGTCGATCGATCTCTTTGAGTCTGAACTGATGTACTTGTTCCAGGCAGACTATTTAACTCGAGTGCAGTTGCTGCTTGATCTGTTTGATCTTGGTCCACAGTTTCATTTTGGTCCAGATTTATTGAGTTCCGCGCATCCATCACAGTTACAGAATCGTTTCTGGTACCCAGTAGATAACTTGAGGCCAGGAAGTCTTCCTCTCCAAAAATATTGGGGTCAATGGGGAAAATTCCCGATGCCTTAAACCTAGACACTCCCTTTTGTATTGTAGCTGTGTTACAGTAGGCTTTGTTAAATATAGAGGCCACATCAAACGGAGTGATTTTTTGCATGGCATTGCTTTTCATAAATAAATCACACTCCTTCCTGAAGGCGTTTTTTAGGGGTCCATAAAATGCGACATCTAAAGGCTGCATCCTGTGCGAGGTGTGTGGAGGAATAGATACCACAACGATAAAGTTTTCTCGGCAGAATGTATATGCTGCATAAGAGGAGTGGCTGTAACGATTGTCTAATATGAGCAAAACAGGTTCGTCAGCTGATGGTTTGGCAAATTTCACAAAATGTTTGAGCCATATGATGAACAATTCTTCATTTGTCCAGCCATTTTTGGAGCAGTGGTATATAGCTTCAGCTGGACCATCTTTGGACAACTGAGGTGACATTCTCTTTCTTGGGTAAATAAACATTGGAGGTATATATGATCCTGAAGCAGACATTGCGCATATTACAGTTATGTTTTTCCCCCTTTCATAGCTGGTCACTGACCCTACTCTTTTCTGTCCTTTTTCGGCAATGATTGTACCAGGATCTTGCACGGTGGTCACACCAGTCTCATCCATGTTGTACACTTTAGATCCAGTAAACTGGTGTTTTTGCATAACTTCTTCCAAATTTTGGAAGAACAAGTTAACCTCATCTTTGTTAAATGCTGTCACACGATTCATACTGGTTGCCTCTGGTTGGCGAATGGATATAGAAGGATTTATCTTTAAAAAACCATATAGCCAATCCTTTCCTGCTAGCTTCCTCTCTTTGTTGAAGTTATGCTTTATATTATGTTTCTCGGCATAAATGAAAGCTGCATTACGAACTTGCAGTGGACTTAGGCCGTAAAAGAGTTTGGCTAGCAGTTTTATGTTCTCAGCCATACCCTTCTCTACTTCTTGTGAAAAAGTAGTATGTCTTCCTAGAGGAGGTCCTGTAATTGGGACATCCTTCTTGATGCGATCTTGTAGCGTGCTGAAGGGTATATCGAACTTCTTGGCAGTTGACCGTAAAGAATTTCCAGCACTAACGGCTTCAAAAGCCTTTACTAAGTCTTCTTTTGTCCATTTCCCTTTCGTTGTGGTTCTGATCCTGTGTCTCGGCATCTATTTAAATATAAAAATAATTGTAATGAGACGTTATTTTAACAAACACACAAATAATAAATTGTCTTATAACTCCATACGGGGTAATACCGGTCAGTGACCGGTATTGCCCGCTTAGAGTGATTGCCATAACCTCAAAATATGGAAACGGTTTTTTTGCTTAGTCACGAAAAATGTAAATAACTTTCATAAAATCCAACAAGTACATACAATACACTTGCAAACGTACAGTAATTAACTTTAAGAAATATATTAATTGGTATTAATCACTTTAAGCTTACCTTTCATCAAATTTTCGATTTTATTACAACAAAACACGTCCGAACCTGTAAACAGCTGTCACACTCACTGCGCGCGACAGACAATGGCGCCGCTCGGTAAATTAGTTTACTCGGCCGCATACTAGATGGCGACATTAGTAGCGATTGCATAATGTTGTTGGAAGTTTTATATTTTGACGTGACCGGCATTGCCCACTGACTGCCATTCCCCCATCTTACCCTACCTACGTAAATTTTCATTTCAATATACGGTTAAAAAGTTACACGAGCTCAAAGATTGGTATTATTCGATAAAAACAACACAACTTCATGCTAGTATTTCAAGATGGTTTATCAATAGAGAACCATTTTTATTTATGGGTAACCGAGATCATCATCAGCCTATACTAGTCCAATGCTGGACGTGGGCCTCCCCCAGCGTGCGCCATTTCACCCTGTCCTCCGCTTTTCGCATCTAGCATCTGCCAGCTACCTTTCGCAAATCATCACTCCATCTTGCCGGAGGGCGTCCTACACAACGTTTGCCATTTCGCGGTCTCCACTCAAGAATACGTCTATCGGTTGTCGGTTCTTCTACAGGTATGCATTCTTTTACATATTGCATACTTTTACATAAATATTACGTGTATTTATTAATTGTAGTAGTAGTGCTGGCATGTCTACATGCCAGCATGAATGTATCCGCACCCCCGCACGACCGGGGAAGTACTACCCTCCCACAGAATATCGACGTCAAATTGCAGTATGTAGACTGCTGCGTTTCGTACGATGGGTGTGGAGCGCCGGAGGCCCATATTCTCCCTCAGCCCCCTTTCTTCTCCTTTCGCCTTCCCTTCCCTTCTTCTTATATAGGCTCGGCAACGCATCTGCAACTCCTTTGGTATTGCAGATGTCCATGGGCGGTTATGACTACTTACCATCAGGTAGCTCGCCTGCTCGTTTGCCGAATAATCCCATACAAAAAGCATATATTTAGTACAATTTAAGCGCATAACGACATTAAAGCTCAATCATCGGTACAGCTTAATTTTATGTATCAATGGCTGTAATGTCATTTTTTTTAGATTAAAGAACCAAATCAAAAGATGATGATGGTGTCTAAAAACTAATATTACCCCGCGTTCTCACTGACGACAAAACATGTTGCAAATCAAAATCATTTTGCATATCTTAAAGAGTGTGAGGGGTAGGTAGCTGTTTGTAACCTGTTTTGTCACCAGTGGGAGCGGGGTTAGACGAAATTTTGATTTGTTTCTTTCTTCTATTAGTTTCGGCCTAAACTGTTGAACAAATTTTCGTAAAATTTGTTGAAAATATAAATTGGACCTTGTAGAAGTATATACACCTTTAAACGTGTTAAAATGTATTTTGATTCGAGTGAAACCCCGGTTTAATGGGCAACCAACCAAATTGCTAATTAACCCTCGTCGTCTCCCCTCATGTACACTGTGCCTGACAGGGCTCATAATAATCAAATTTAAATATCGTCCCCCTTTGTAAAACTTTATAGAATGCAATTAATTATTGAGTCATACCCCTTCAAAGACAACCTCTTCCGTAATTGTCAAATCTCCTTACCACCATCCCAAAGACACACAACTTCAGAAAAACAAATCTTAAAAATGACATTCAAGAATGACAGAAAGAAAAACAATAGCATATCGTAGTGCGAACTTGGTTGTTATATTGAACTTTTATTTGTTAGTACATCGACATTTACATGGTATCATGCAAGGAGCGAACTTTATAATTAGTAGCCAATGTTATTTATCAATTTTTTATGGTAAGTCCTTGTGTTTTTTTTGACTTAGTTAGATAGACGGTCTTAGAGGCCAATCCGGGTGGTAGGCGGTTACAACCAATAGCATTTACTACGGAAAAGGACGAGAAGATTCATGGCCGAGAATCGCAGAACTTTTCGACTGAAAATAGTGATGTGTGCAGAAATATGACGTTTGAAAATTCATCATTCATCTAATTAGTAGCTTTGTTTAGTGTAGATGGCATCAAAGAGTTTTTAGAAGACATTTTGAGAACAGAAGTAGCCCAATACTTTGCATCAGTGGTAGCCAAGGTAAGTGCTGATGAAATGTCATAGTTGACGGTTCATGTCAAAACAGGATCTTATTCGATCTTTTGAATAGGAAAAAGGAGGCTTACTATTGGACAAAGAATAGGGTACATTGTCTAGGTAGGCTGTCAGACCAAGACGAAGACAAAGGATATGTTAAGCTACGATGGATGCAAGAAGTTCACGTTGATCAAGAAGATTCTAAAGGTAAGCTGTATTATCCGCTTCTTCTTTAACGCTTCTGTTTTAAAATTCTGTAGTTATACTACAGAATTTTTAAAGTTGAGGCTCTTCTAGTAGATTTTGAGATCAGGCCAGAGGATGAACAGAACAAAAGAAGATTCTGGTGGTTGATATGCTTGAGAATGAGATAGGGCCTTCTCAAGTCGATACTCTGGTCTTTTTTACTAATTATTGTTTGCTTATCAGTGGCTATGGTTCCACATATCTCGATTCCAATCAGCTTCCCTTTTGAACAATCACTTGTGTTTAAAAAATCTTAATAGTATGTCATGGAAAGCATATCTGTCTCTTAACTCACCAGAATATATGCAAATTCTTATATTTTTGTATTTTTTTAGGTATTTTCTATGTAAACATTATAAAGTTATTTTGGTGACCGCTGTCGAATTTTTCCTTCACTAAAATAACTTTAATGCTAATTCCGCTCTACTCTCAATTTCCTTCTTTAGCCAGATTTTGATGCATAAATGATCTGCATGTGATAAAGGTAAGTTTGACGTGATTTAAGACACGTTGTTTCCCGCGGAACCCACTCGTTCGGCTCTTAAGCATCAAAGTTAAAATCGGCGTTAGCCTAATGGCTAGGGCATCGGACTTGCGATCATGTGGTTGCCGGGTTCGAAACTCACCCATTAAACTATCGACGTGAACCTACTCGTAACAACCATTTAGCTTGGTACGAGGGGTTAACAAGATTACTAGTAATGTGCGACCCACATTGCTAGTAAGTTTTTATATAAAAAAGGGGTGATAAATAGACCACAACCTTCATCAAGTATTGGGTTGGTTGGATTTAAATATCATTTTCAAGATATTTAAATCCAACTTATTCTCGGAGTTTAGCAGAATATTGTAGTCCTCTTAGATGCAGATCTATAATAAATTTTCCGAATTTAGGTTTTTATCTAAAAGAAAGAAAAAAAGAAATAAATTAATAACACGCAGCTCACACAATTTATGTTAATTTAATGATGTACCGAAATTTGTAAGTTTGCGTCTCGCGGTTGCACCAAATAGGGAAAAACTCAAAAGGGACCAAACCTTTTTTGGAAACCCTTATTATTGCCCTATCAAAAGGTCCAGTTATTGCTGGACAAGAGCCTGTCATTGTCGTGGCAATTGTCATAATTCCCATAACCCTGACTTCAATACTACATAATAAGCGTAAGACCTAAAAGTAGTTCAGAATCGACTACGGAATTGATTTTTAAAATGATGGTATGTGAAAAGAGATTTTTAACATACCACGCCTGTATTCCCCGAAGGGTTAGACAGAGGTGTTCTTAATGTACACCCACAGTTCGCCGGTATGTTTGGGTCCCATGTAATAGGGGGCGAGCCTATTGCCATTCACCGGGCACAAATCCAGACTCTGAGCTCCTACTGAGAATTTCATAGAAAAACTCAATAACACTTTGCTCGACCTGGGGATCGAACCCAAGATCTCTAGCATAGCAGTCGCGATTGGGACCACTAGACCAACGAGGCAGTCTTTTTAACAATAATAATAATACCTTAAATTATGGCACCACTTTTTTTTTGTCGGAGTTGGAAATGCTTTATGCACTACTCACCGCCCCGGGGAGAGCGATGGGGTGTGTCGGACTCCGCTCTGAAGAGAGCCATCTACCGACTAAAACCAACCTCGGCGTTTCGCGTCACCACTTTAGTGCCGGGAATACGGCAGCACTGTGACATTCCTCCTCCAATATTTGTTTTTTTTTGTGGAACTCGGACAACGAGCGGGCGAGCTACCTGATGGTAAGTAGACATCGCCGCCCATGGCCATCTTCAATACCAAAGATCGTCGCTTAGAACTATACTAAATGAGGCAGTTTGTTGTTTGTTTGTCATCTTATTACAAGAAATCTGTAAATCTATGATCCGGCCTCTGCCTAACAGTAGTTGAGTTTTTTATAAAGCGGAGGTCTCATGGATAGGGTTTGTCAGACTCTTGGCATAATTGGCCTATTATGTTCCCACTGTTGGGACACAGGCCTCCTCTCGGTGAGAGGGAGTGGGCCGTAATCCACCAGGCGGCCCAGTGCGGGTTGGTTGTCGGTTAACAACCTCACTTCTCGTAATTCCTTTTTCCGATCAAATTGACAAGGGAAGTACGGTTCCATTGCCAGGACGCGGCGTGGTTTGAACATAAATCTTATCTCCAATGCAATTATTATAAGAAATTGAAAATAGAATATAATATTTTTAATATAATAAAATATTATTTGACATAAATAAAGAAATAACAAGTTAATAGATAAAGGTAGTCTATAACAAATTGTATTTTTGCAATTTTCGATAAAAACTGTCTACTTTTTTTAATGATCTTTACAAAGATTCAGAAGCAGTTTTTTTTTAAAGATTCAGAAACAGTTAATTAGAAACGCCATTTCCAGAAATAAAATTGCCCTTTGCACTTTGCCCTGGGGACACAAGACCTCGTTCTTAAAGGCTACAAAACCTTTGACACTGTTTCACAGCCAGAATAATCTTATATACAGGGTGGAAGGGACATCGACGCACATCCGCTCACCACGAATTCAGTAATGATTCTGGACCCCCCTGCGATGACATTTTTCGTCGGTTATGAAAAAAAAAACTGCTTTTTCATACAAAAGTGCAATATCTACACGGTCAAAATGTATGGAACAGCTGATTTTTTTTTCATAACCGACGAAAAATACCAACGCAAGGGGGTCCAAAATCATGTACTGAATTCGTGGTAAGCGGATGTGCTTCGAGTTCCTTTTTACCCTGTATAAAATTCTAGTGTCACAATGTTAGTTACCATACTCCTCCGAAACGGCTTGACTGATTTTTATGAAATTTTATATGCATATTCAGTAGGTCTGAGAATCCGCAACTATCTTTTTTTTTACTTTTTTTATATAACTAATGTGGCATTAAACAAAAAACGTATACTCCACGCGGGCGAAACCACGGGCGGACAGCTAGTAATATATGATATGGTGGGTTTCCAAATTAAAAGACTTTCTCAACCGTTGTAATTTTAATAAACCATTTAAAAATCAATATGGTAAAAAATAAGTGTGATCTGAAGATAGGGGTTCCTAGAAAATACTGATATTAGGACACGGCCACACAAGGATACAGCCGACCTGATGTTAAGCGGTTACTTAATAGATTTGCAACACCAGGGGTATCACTCGCGCGTTGCCGATGCTGTAAAAATCTTTTCACACCCTTTTTGAAAAACCCCATGCTGCAGAATGAAAGATAAATGAATGTGGAAGAAACGAAAGACGCCTAGCCATTAGGTTACCGCCGCTTCAACTTCTTCTTCTTCTTTTATCATATAGTCCATATTTAAGATATATAAATTTAATTTTTATTTCACTTGGTTTTAATTATTATTAAATTTTTATTGTGCATTATAATTTTATTTCTAATTTTAATTTCGGTTTACAATTTCTATTTAACAGACAATCTTAATACCTTTTTGACTTAAATCTTGTGATTGATTTCTTATTTTTAAAAATTTCAAAAATTTCACTGGTTATATAATAAATAAATAAATGATTAAAAACATTGTTACTTACATATCAAACCGTTACGTGCGCATGTTGTGTTAGCCTATAAGTAATTGCTACGCTTGTAAATGAATTAATTGTATTTAAATAACTATGTATTAGTGTAAGCAATTGTTGGCTAACCATAAATAAATGAATGAAACTGTAGATTCCATAAGCCTTTATCTTTCTTTTTGAAGTCCTCTTCCTCTTATATGCAGTTCATCATTTTCGCCATCCACACTTATATAAATACGAAAGTAATTCTGTCCATCTGTCTCTGCGAAAGACATGGGCTCATATTTCAAAACATCCTTTAGGATGCGAGTAAAATCGCAAAGTATTGTTAGTGCCCGATAAAACAAATGATAATAAATTTCAATTCAGATCCGCAAATGAATAAGGGGTAAGAAAAGAAATTGGTTAATTTTGGCCTTAGAAAAGAACTTAGTCAAAGAATGTACCCTTGATAAGAACTGAGGGAAATCTAGGCTATTACAGCCGGAGACGATTCATATTTTCCGAAAATATGAATCGTCGGTAGGTAGAAACTATGGACTGCCACTTGCTACGACTCTTGCGTATCTCTTTCGCTTCTTCCACATTCATACATCTTTTCATTAATCTTTAAATTATCTTTTAATACACACATACATTCATACGTATTACACACCTGACCATTTTGGAGAACCTCGCCGATAAGGTCGTGGTAAGTCCTACGTCCATTTTCCTAACAAAAATAAAAAATTTTTTTTTTTTTCTTTTCAGTTTATTATATCTGATGGTGCTTATCGACAGCCATACTATATCTAAAAGTATTGATAACGACGAAAAAATAGATGATATATTTGACTCTATAACTGATATAGACCACACAAGAAACCCTAAGCTGAGAAGAGACAGATTTCTACACAAATACAGACCAGATTATAAAGATGAATACGTAAAACCAATTGAAACCCTTAAGGAAACAAAACTGTTCATAGAACCCGAAAAGACGACCGAGAGACTAACTACTCTTAAAGTTACTACAGAACATTCGAAACATCACAAGTCACCCAAAAGGAGAGTTGGAAGTTTCTGGAGAAAGTTGAGAGGAAAAGACAAAAAGAGCAAACACAATGATGTCAAAGAAAGAAAGAGAAGAATACCAAAAAATAAAGACTTTAGGTCTAAATATCCTGCCACAAAAGATATTCAACAATCCCATCCAAGAAACAAGAGTAGGAGGCAGAATAGGAATCAATTTATTCTCCGACATCCTGCATCTAATTTCGCAAAGAGAGAACTTAGTCAGAGGATATTATTCACCAACAGAGACAATAGACCGGTTAATAAATTGCAGATCGGAATCACACCACAGTTCGAAATGGTCAAACACCACCCTTACAAAGTTAAAACCATACAAGAAACAACAACTGAAAATTTGGACAATATCTTAGCAACTATGACTACCCAAATAACACACTTAAAAGAGCTTTACGGTGTTGGCAAATTTAATCCAACGACTTTTTCAGTAACTCCAATGTATGATAAATCACCTGAAGGCAAAATGAGAACTAGTACCCGTACTACTTCTTCGACAACAGAAAAATCCACTGAGTATGAGTTCCCGGGTACTGCACAGATAGAAGAATTACTCAATGATATTAAATTAAAAGCAATACAGATGGTCGCAGAACAAAATCCAGCTGTCACTGATATAATATCAAATACAGTGACTGAAGCAACTTTTGACGCAGATCCCATCTTAAACCATATAGAGCAAGCCGCGCCAGCATATTACTTGGGCACTCTCATATCACTCAACGATATTTTAAATTCTAACGAGAAAAGAACAGTAACACCCGGAGGCACTAACGGATTTAATCTAAACGATTCTGTATTAATAATAAATACAGAACCACACCAACTAATAACCAGGTCAATCAAAGAAGACACTATGACTATGGCACGTAGTGTTGAAGACATGTTACAGAGGGAACTAAAAAACATATACCACAAAGTTAAAAACAAAGTATCCAGCGATTTCAATAAAGAAGTGCATAAAGTAAAGTCCACTTTGAAGGAAGGTATTAGTAAATTAAACAGTAAATGTACTACTACAAAAACTAAAACGACCACCAAGACTTGTAATACGACCACTTCTAGTGGAAAGACGGCAACTGCAGCTGCCCATACGACGCAGACGACTGCCCCAAGGCGTACACGAGGTGATGGGAAACTGAAATATGGAGATACCCAGGCACAAGAGAATCCTACTCCTACTTACGACGATTACATGATGTTGACGTTATACGAACAAATGTTAGCAAAAACTCATGAAGACAACGTGAGGAAAATGCTATCCACAGTTGACTCACCGCTTAAAAAGAGGAGATCTGGGGAGCATTACAGACTGTCAAAAAGAAATCCAGAAACTCTAACAGATGTTGAATTAAGAGAAGATGTACAAAAATTATATGATGACGGAGGTAATATGCCTGATTACGATTATTCGGATACTTCGTCTAATCCGTCTTCGAATAATTATCAAGATACTGGGGAAATAGACCCTACAGGCACCATGGGAAGTAGTTCACCTGCAACAATGAACGAAGCCTCTGAAATCGCTCTAAACAAGGAAACTCCGCCAATGCCAGTTACCGATAGCAGCATATCAGACACAAGTTACGAAGGTTTAAGCAACAAAATATCTTACAATGACTTCGTGAACGGCTACAGACATTATTTGAAATTTCAGAAAGAGCAAAGTAATCAGAATTTCTCCAACCTAGTCAAATATCAAGCTCATCGACATCACAGCGTCGATGATATAGGAAAATATATACTTAACAAGATTCCACCGTTACCTTCAAAAAGACGAAGGCGATTCTTTGACGATTCCGACTTTGACAATCAAGAAATATCAACTAAGAGTGATGATTCTTGGTTCCGAAAGCATTTCTATCTTTTCATTGATAACGGACCACCCAAAAAATTCCATACATCGCAGACAGTCGAATTGAAATCTGCAATGACCGAGCCAGATGTAAAACTGTTTATTTCGGAGCCACCATTAGCTAAGCCGGGACCGCATGATCAAATATTCATCAAAATAGGTTCGGATGAGCACGAAACTACAAGGAATGGTAAAGACACAGGCGCCATGAGTCTTGATGATCTAACGAAAATTTTAGATACGATCAAGGACAAGCAAACCACCGGTTCATTGTTTCGTGGTAATACTTTAAATTTATTTCTAACAAACCATCATGGTTAGGCGGAAGTCATCCAAATTTCTCAGTGTTTATGGGTTAAATTTAAGAGGAGGCTACTTTATAGGGCACAGCACCCAAAATTGAACCCTGGATACTTAAACTCGACGAGCCCTTTGATCTAGGGCTCGCCGAGTTAGTGTGTGAGCAGTATCAAATTAATTTTACTTGCCCCAAAAATTCCATATATTCAATGTACCTTCTACATCACAGAATTCTATGGAAAAACCAGTGAAAGCAGTAAGCTGAATCTAGCAGCTACCTTATTATTAATTTGCTAATTTAGGTAAAGTTTTTGGTAAATTGACCTTATATGTATTTCTCTTCTAGGTCTCTCGAGGCCACCCAAAGATTCGCTCGCATCCACTGTAAACAATAATGCAACTGGAAGTATTGTCAACTTAAAATTACTTCCACACAGTTTAATGGAAAAAATATTTGGAAGTAAACGGAGACGAACACCGAAGAAAGTCCAAAAGACTACTGAATATAACGATCCCATCGATATGTTCACACCTGACTTACAAACAAGATTCAGAAGAACAATTGCAAAAGATGACATTGAAACTACAGTACTCGACGACTTTATAAGCAAAGACTTTGATGAAAAAGCGTCTACAATAGCCAAAGAATCTTATGCAGGCGCCGCTATGAGAAGCAATAATAAAGAAACAAACAAATATGGCTACATTGATATTGATTTAGTCCCAAGACAGACGGCAGTTGTAAAATTACGAGAAAACAAACCTAAAAAGAACAGGTTCAAAGAGTTTTTCAAAAAGTTTCATTTCAAAAAGAACAAAGACAAAAATAAAGAATCAGAAAAAAACAAAAAACCTGCGAAACGTTATTGTGAGTACAGAACCTACTACACTCGAAGAAGAGCAAGGTTCAACCCTATTAAAAAGTTGAGAGATATGTTTAAAGTCGGATCTGATGAGAAAGACCAAATGGTTCCCAGTTATCGAATTCCCAATATGCCAGACTATGAAATGATGACGTCGCAAATCGATTCTTTTAAACCTATAAAATATGATAAAATGATGAGTATCGATGAGATGCAGAAACAAATACCAAATATAAGCGATATTGTTAACTATGATTCGATTATTAAACCAACCACTAAAGTTTCAGCGTATCTGTTCAAGTTGGATGATAATGATCGAAATCTGCTCTACAACTATCCATTGTCACCATCAAGCTCTATTGCACCGTTTACTCCAAATATAATGAATAGTAAGTGTTTACAAACTTTCACTAATGACAATAACTTTCAATTTATATTTAGTATTTCCATGGTCCCGACAGTAACACAGTACAGTATTTTACTCTACTATTTCCATTAGCTGTCGATACAATAAAAAAGAATACATTTCCTTCTATCTCTCTTTAAGCCCTAAGCTTACTGTTTTAATTCTAGCTCCACCGCCAATACCTTCTACGACATTATCGACCACTACGTCTAGAGCAACAACTAAAATTTTGAGACATAAATTACCAGCAAGCAACGTTATGACGGTTAACTTAAAAACTATAAAAACGTCGACCGCACCAAGAACCACAAAAACCCCGCTATACGTCAAAACTACCGATTCTACTGAACTAATGACCCTGGAGGATATGAACGCTGTTTTAAACAAAATTCAACTCAAACTTGCAAAAACGACGAATGAGTTTACCAAACTATCCACTCCATACCACAAGAGAGGCACAATGAAAACAAGCAGGAAAAAGTCACCAGTCCAAGTAAAAAGGCCAATTGAAGAACTAACTATTAAAAGTAAGTTGACTAGAATCGCGAAATTCCCGATATCAAAACGACACTTTAAAGTTTCAAAACACGAAGAGCTGCCACATATGCAACCAGGTAATGATTACTTGAATTTCCAAGAAGGACCTATTGTCAAACAGTATATTCACGCGCTTAGGAATCGAAATGCTTCGCCTGAGAGAAAGAAAATATCTAAATATGGGAACAATATGAAGAAACCCAATGGGGATTTAGGAATACGGTACGGTGACAGTGAAAAATGTAGGTACACTGATTACTTTAACGATTTGCTAATGTGGCATAACGATATACTAAATCTTGACAAAGTTCCCAGTCCTATTTGGAAGAGCATACTCAAGAACATAGAATCCGAAGCAGATAGTTACACAACTCCAAACATGAGTAATATTTTAAGGGAATTAAATGAAATGAATGACTTTTTAGATGACGATACCTTACGTATAAACAGACTTATGGTAACACCGAATATGACTACTAATGCAACTACCCCTGGAGGAAATAACGACCAAATATATGCAGGTGTGAGGAGTTTACCCAAAGAAAAACAAGGTGTTATCAGAAGCGTAGCTTTGCATGATAAAGCTGTTGTTACTAGTAAGAATTTGTTGATCAAAGGAGAGGCCAAATATTACCAGTACAATAGACCTAAGATCGTGGATAGTCGGCTCAAAACCAATGAATTTATCACAAAACTGTATAAATTGAATGTATTTGAAAAAGATAATGAAAAAATGGGTGTTAAAGGAAAAGGTAAGTGGGGCTAGTGGGTTATATTTATACATCATTAATTATATAACACATAATAATCCAATCTCATTGTAATGTGGAAAAAAGTTTGTAAATCATGGATAATCTTTTGTACCTACGCTTGGATCTTTAAGGTACGCAACGGATTTAAATTCTGTTTTCAGCAATAAATATTGATTCAAGGCGAAGGTTTATATGTAGTACGTATGCATATTATAGTAGAGAAAAGCCGAGAAAAAACCCGGGCGAAGCCGTGGGAAGCTAGTGACATTAAAAATTAATAAATATACTGGCTTCTTTGGGTTCGTCTATGATTTCTAATCTATTCAGTCAATTACGATGTAGTTTGGTTTCTTGTAAGTGCCCGCGTAGGTTTTCAACATCATTGCTCTGGTTCTTTTCTCTAAAATGGCAATGACTTCTTCGTAGAACGTAGTTTTACTCATCCTGCAGTTTATTACAGAGAATAACTCATGAATTCATCATCATTATACACTTATTTAATATCCCACTGCTGGCCACGAGTCTCATTCTAAGAGGGTGTCAACACCTTGGCCTACTGTGGGTTTCCAGTCTTCAGATGCCGTCGAAAACCTCCCAAGCATGCAGGTTTCCTCACGGTGTTTATATTGAAGTATTAATTCCTTATATTCCAGGTATTCGCAAGATTTCTCCTTCTGACAACGAAGAGCCAGCAATACTAGTCGACACGACACTAATGGCATACGACGATGATGTAGATTCCATTACGAAAGATTTAGAAGTCAAGAAACTGTGTAAGTATATACTCAGAACATTTGTAATGTATCATGTTACAAGTGTATTAAATAATGTTTCATAATTTTATTAATTCCTAGATAAAGATTATTGACATTTTCTTTTACAGCCAGAAATTCACAAAAGTCAACCTCATCTAAATCTACGAAGAAACCTTACGTAAGTTTTTAAATATGTTTTAAGTTTAGTGAGCATTAAGATGTATTTCTCCTAGCAAATGGTGTTTTAAAACGTTTATTGCGCATTTAGTACTTCACAAAGTGCCAATGGATACTCCTTAAACTTTAACAATAATTTTGGTAAGTACTTACAGTTTGTTCGAAATAAGTAAGCCGACCGGAAGTTAGCCGTTCCGAACTACCACGGTGGTAAAATCGTTTAATTTATTGTTTTTATACATAAATATCGAAATTAGTAAACAAAATAATTAGAATTGTGAAACATATACGACTCTAATTATCTTTACACCGACTTTTTCAATTAAAATTTACCACTTCTAAACCATTTGCAGACAACTTCCGATCGGCTTACTTATTTCGAACAAACTGTACATACCGATCACAATATAATTACAATTAATTCCAACCGCAATGTCGTATATGTCAATGGTGATTTTTTTTTTTCTGATTACATTAAAATATTGTTCACGTTACACGTTTATTGGTAGAAGACTACTCTACTTATTCATAATTTACAGTACATTAGTTGTCGCCCGCGGTTTCACTCGCATATCAAAGGATTTTTTGAGACAAGAGGTAGTCTATGTCTTTCTACAGGATATGACCTATCTCCTTGCCAAGTTTTATCGAAATCTGGTCAGCGAATTAGGCGTGAAAAAGTCAAAAAACAAGCAACATAATTATATGTATTCATAATTAATATGGAAGAATCGACTTGAATATCTATATCAGATTCGATATCGGACGGATTACAATTATATTTTTTAAACCAGAACAACCCTGCTTGTTAGAATACGAGTTATTCTGTACTCGCGGTACTTCCGCAATGTTTTTTTTTTTTTTTAAATCACCTCTTGTTACCTCTTCTTTGTGAGGGGTTGGCTTCCGGAGTAACCAAATGCGGCCTAATATGCTATTACATTTACACGAACCGACTGCTTTCATACCTACGAAACCCAATGTTTAAGTAATACCAATATTTGGTTGAAAGACATAGTAATGTCTTCAATAGATGGTGCTGACGTCGCCTGAAGACGTAAAATGTGAAACAGAAATTCGACATCACAGGCAGTGGTCTCGGTAGCTTAGTTGGCAAAGCGTCTGGTGTACTTAACCAGAGACGCAGGTTCAAACCCTGCCTGAGATCGAATTTTTTTTTCACTAGAAATATCTATTCTTTAATTAGAAAATTCATATCTTTGTGAATACCAATATTTCTTATTCAATTATAGACAGGCTGGTTGTCTAGCTGACTGATACTACCAATTGTCATAGAAGTTGTTTATGTCTCTACGAGACACGAAGGAGTTTCGATGTGATGAGATTGGGCATCCATCCACGAACTGACCGCGTGCAGTTTAAACTTGCTGAACGGTTACTAAGGGTAGTTGATACCTGCTGTTATAATGTTTAAAAAAATATTGATATCAATACTTCAAATTATAGTTTCCTTTAAATAACGGCAAAGGAACTCAAAAACGTAAGTTACGTAAGTTAAGTATATCATAATCGTCTTTCATTAATATTATAATTACAGCAATCGCCATTCATGAAAACAAACAAAGCACCGATGCAGTACTATACAACTCCTCTACCAATGAAAGCGCACGAGTTCGATAAATTCTTGAAGGATCATAAAATGGACGTCGAGTCTGTTACCTCACCGATGTTCGAACTACCCAGCTTAATGGAATCATCCACTAAGTCTTCTCATTTACCTAAAACCGATGAGCAACCAATTACCGATACTACGGCGACAACTAAAAAGATTTCAGTAACAACAGAAAAATCTAACAAAATGAGCGATACGAAGGTTACTCAAGAAGCTGTTACTACTGACAAAACAAATAAAAAAACCACTAAATTATTACAAACGACTTCTCCATTAACTATAGAACGGAACGTGGGTAATAGGAGGAACAAATTCTTAGATGATTTTGATAGATACAAACGATACAGCGAATTGAATAAACTACCAAGAGGTTTTGTAGCTATTAGACCCAGCAAAACAACCCCAGAATTTAACTACTACAACATACTTAAAAAGAAAATGAGGCTATTTGAGAAGAAGGCACAGCCAGATCTAGAAAAACCAACCACAGACCTTTTCACAATAGACCCTCGGAACAAAGAAGTTGAAATAACTATAATAAATTTCGATGATATTGACAAACTGACACCTTATAAAGCATTTGACCCTTATAGTACTACAATTTCCAAAAAAGAAGAGACTCCTCCAATCTTTCCTTACTTCGAAGACCGTTCAGATGCTACAGAAACTACAACTAGAGCTCTAGAAGAATTCTCCACGAAAGAAGATGTGGTACACAATGAATTACTTTACAAGAATATATATAGAGACCGTTCCAGTACAACAACAACAACAACAACAGAATATCTTCCGATGACATTCCCTAAGAGTACTGAGTACGTCGATCCTATAACAACTGATCCAACTTCTGGAGCAATAAATAAACTGAGGTATCCGTTCGACTTCCTGAACAAACTACCACATGGAAAGCATGCGAATGTACCTAAAAGAGTCCATATAAGCAGCCATCATTACAAATATGACATATTCTATAATGACGAGAAAAAAGCTTCTAAATCAAGGATAGGAGGATTAGGTTGTAAGTATACTTTAAGTTTAAAGTTTTTAGAATAAAGAATTAGTGGCTGAAGCCTACCGATGGAAGTCTAGTTCATCACTGAAGGCACGAATTGAGATGGACCTACACCCATCAGTGTGCTGTTTAAAAAAGAAAATTAATTTAGGGCTTTGGCGCAGTTAGTATTTAATTAATCTCTAAATGAAAGAACTACCACCTCTTAATGAAAGAAATAGTAACATATGTTAAAACCATGGTACTGATCTACCAATCACCATACATATAAATATTAATGAGTAGCTTTTTAGCGTAATTATATCCTATTTTTCTGTTCCGCATTCGACAACATCTTTGTCAACCGCCATCTCCACCATTGCTTTATAGCTATGTACCATCTTATATAGTGCATCCACGTTGATGCTTAATAGCTTCCTGGTAGCCTGCTCGCCACTCCTACGCATCACGTCATGGCAAGCAATAACTGCTGAACTTTCAGTAAATAGTGTCATCTTCAAACTGTCTCTTATGTACTTCTTATTCTGTCCAGAGTCTATTCTAGTTCAGTCTAAGGTTGTGCATTGTATGTTTATATCAGTTTTGTCTTGTCTGCTTATATTTTATCAGTTTAATTTGTGTTAATAATAATAATTTGATTTAAAGATCGTCCGAAAATGTCGCTCGACACTGCAACGCCGCTAAACGAAAAAAGACAAATGAATATGGTAACAAATCATAGGCGACATTCTACTAGTGAGTACTTAATTTATTTATATTGTAAGGCATTGTAACTCACTTATTAAATTAGGTATGACGATGACATAGTAACTCGTGGACGTGATGGCCACACGCGCGCCGTGAGTAGCATGCGAGAAAATGCCTCGCCGCGTTTGCTGGACCAGAGTTACGTAGTACGATCCTAAGTTTGACGTGTCTGTGTGTGTGTCTGTCTATGGCATCGTAGCTCCCGAACGGATGAACCGATTTTGATTTAGTTTTTTTTGTTTGAAAGGTGCATTAGTCGTGAGTGTTCTAGAGCGAGCTATGTTTGATGAAAATCGGACGAGATATAATGCAATTGTAGGGGATTTTTAATTTTTTTATTAAGTCTGACATGGCTTCAGGTATCAGACGATTTGGAAAAATATTCGAAAGTATTTTCGTCGATTTCCAATAGTGTGTGTCTCGTTATGAGTGCATAGTCAGCTGCTAGTGCAGCTCAGATATTTGCCTTGCCGTGGCAGAAGACTAAATACTTCAATAAGGGTCCTTATTGCATATTATAATCTGAGACAGATACCTACATTGAATATAGATTTAAAATGCATGCTATTCCATTATTGAAATAAAACTACTTTTTACGGATTATTTGATCCAGTGTAAAATGTAGGGTAGCGGTTAATAATTTTGACATTAGGACGACCAACACCTCAGTCCATCCGTGACCATGGATGCTGTAAAGGATCCGAAACGTCGGGAATTAAATAATATCAATATAACGCGATAAAATCCGTAAAAAGTAGTTTTATTTCAATGTCTAATATTTGCGTAAGTGTTAGAACCAGTATGAAATCCATTATTTATAACTAGTCTGTGCAATGGCTTTGATATTCTATTAAATGTTAACGAAATATATCTTTGAAAACTGTTCCATTTTGTTAAAAATATGTCCTATTTAACTGAACTGTGCTACGGATAAGTAACTCGTGTAAAGTTTTTAGCAGAGACGAGGAAAGGACCGAGGTGATTAAGAAAATTGATAAAACTGGAAAGAGAAATCGGCATGCGAGACATTGTGAGTAGTTCAATCTATATTATAATAAACGTATCTATAGAAATATTTATTTAATTATCTTATCTATTGAATTAGGAATTGAGTGAATAGGTGCATACGTGCTGTTGGAGGATTTGAATATGAATAAAATATATACAGGGTGAAAGGAACATCCACGCACATCCGCTTACCACGAATTCAGTACATTGTTCTAGACCCCCTTCCGTAGATATTTTTTGTCGGTTATGAAAAAAAATCTGCTTTTACATACAAAAGTAGAATGCCTACACGATCAAAATGTATGGAGCAGCTGATTTTTTAAATCATAACCGACGAAAAATATCAACGCAAGGGGTTCCAGAATCATGTACTGAATTCGTGGTAAGCAGCTGTGCGTCGATGTCCCTTTCACCCTGTATATGAATAAATTTGGAAATGATAAAGCCAGAAACGCCTTGTTCTTTCTCGTTTCGCTTTTCGCCGAGCGTGGACTTCTGGCTTTCATGTAGGTAATTAATGTTATTTTTTTAAACACGGCTACAAGTCAACCTATACAAATCCAGTTTAAGCTGACCTCGCATTGTATAGGCTTCTCATACAATAAGAGGCCAGAGTAAACTGGTATTGTATAGCTTGATGTGTAGCCGTGCGTACATTATTCTTGTTACATACTATGTTATTCCTCTAGGTTATATCAGACATCTTTCGGTAAACATTTTCTAAACTAATATTATAAAGAGGAAACATTTGTGTTTTTGTATGTATGTTTGTAACGTTTTCACGCAAAAATTACTGGACCGATTTCAAAAATTATTTCACCATTAGAAAGCTGCATCTTCACTGAGTGACATAGATATTACATTTTTTTTTAAATAGGGCTCCCTAATAAAAATGCAATAATATAACCCAAGGTGTGAAAATGCGGGCGAAGCTGCGGGCGGAAAGTTATTAGTCTATAAAATCGTCTTGTCTTACTATCTAAGTGCCCTGTACAACTAGTCAAACTATGTGTTGGTTTACATATCCAAGTTGCCCGGTATATGTTGCTTGCGCGATTCAGAATTTGGGTACTTCGTCACAGTTCGTATTTAGCGCAACAGATGTCGCTACAGTTTTGCAGATAACTTGTTGGCGGAGGCGGTGGTTGTCAGGTACTGAGATATTTAATAGCCGACATTTAAGTGTGTTACGTCAATATTTATTCTTATTAGTGTTCCAAACGGTGGACGGTGAGTGTGGAGCGCCGGAGGCCCAATTTCTCCCTCAGTCCCCTTCCTTCTCCTTTTCTCCTTCCCCTCCCTTTTCCTTAAATAGGCTCGGTAACGCATCTGCAACTCCTTTGGATTTGCAAATGTCCATGGGCGGCGATGACTACTTCCCATCAGGTAGCTCGCCTGCTCGTTCGCCGAGTTATGCCATAAAAAAAAAATAAAAAAAAAAAAAAACGTAATTCTTTTTACTATCGCGTGTATTTGAATCATGAACAGTGATGCCTTCGGCGGGGAACCGTAGACACAAGCTGTTTACGCGCCGTGGGTGCAAGCCTAGGCCTGAAGGTGGGCTTCATAACGAGGAGCCTTTCACTTCGGCGCCTTCGTACGCACCAGAGAACGTTGTCAGAGTCTCCACTCTAAGGAGGGAGGCGAAAGGTAACGATATTTATTATTCTATTTCGCTTAAGCTAAAATGATGAATGAAATCATTGTGAGAAAGCCTGCATGCCTCAAAGACTTTTTCGAGGGTTGTGTAAAGTCTGTAGAGTGCATCAGGCCAGCGTGGTGGAATAAGAGACCCGTGCCCAGCAGTGGGACATATTTTTCTTTTTAAGAAAAGTTTACTAGCAATGTGGGCCGCACATTACTAGTATTCTTGTTAACCCCTCGTGCTAAGCTAAATGCTTGTGTAACGAGTGGGTTCACGTCGGTAGTGCAATGGGTGGGTTTCGAACTGGCAACAACATGCAATCGCAAGTCCGACGCCCTAGCCATTAGGCTACCGCCGCTAAAATAATGATGATGATAGAACTCTAGAGCAAAGGCTCCCACTTCATTTTCCACACATGTCCGGGGCCGTATTACCACGTATTAATGCCATCATTTTTAAGTTGTGACAAGAGGGACGCCACTATTTAACACGTACAGCGGCATCCCTCTCTCACAACCTAAAAATGATGGCATTAATACGTGGTAATACGGCCCCTGTTCTTTGCTAATAAGGACCAGTCCTTAGGCTGAGTAATATCATATTATATGTAAAATATTACCAATTTTTAAACGGATGGATGGCCTATATTCAAAACTTGATCATGATGTTAGATGGTCTTACCTGCATGCCTGAGAGATTTTCTCAACGTTATGTGAAGCCGTGGCAGACCAACGTAATGGACTAGCCTTTCTCTCATCCGTCTATTAAGGCCCATGCAGTACAGTTACAATAAATTGGTTGATATTTCATTTTTAATATTTTTCAATATAAAACAACGTTACAGCGGACCGTCGAAATGAAATGAAATGAAATGATATTTATTTCTGTAAATAGATCTTTTAAAGACACTTTTAGGTACAAGTCGATTTTTTACATTTTTTTAAACTAGATGGCGCCGACGTTTCCTATCTGACGACCTCTGAGAAGAAACGTCGAAACAAACTCAGAGAATCATGGTCTCTTTTAAAGTCCAGACAATAGTTGTTAGATATGCGAGTTTAACAATGTAGGGCAAAATCTGAACAGGCCTTTTGAAGAAAGAGCCATAGCAGCTTTGAGTTGACCTGTCCTAACTGACGGCACGCATACATCAGTCATCGTGTAGATCAACCATTTTATAGGGAGCTCAACGACCCGTCGCATAACGATACCTGATCAGCAAGACATTTGTGTAGGTCATGTGAAATACTGAAAACTGTCAGAGAAGTTTATTATACATCTGATACGAGTTAAAGTTGAAAAATGCCTGATCATTTACAGATAGCACAACAGAGACTGTTGCGGAGGCACCGCCAGTTTCAATCATATATGACCTAAAACACTTGAAGCGGACCTCACCCGCTCCGCTGAAGGAGCGACGTCGAAGACTTTTCAAGATATCTGCAAGTAAGACATTTAGTAGTTGAAACTGGAGTTTTAGTTTTTTATTTGTGGTAAGGTGAGAAATAAGTGCATAGTTCAGGGGTGCTGGATGGTAAGCAGTAACCACAGCTATCAGCCGGCAACATCAGTACGAACGCAACAATGTTGCACTGTTGTCCCTGTCTCTATCCCTTACGATACGAACGCGTGCCCGAGAGGTGAAACAACAATACATTTGCAACTTTCCGCGTTTATTTCTTGTTCCAAAATTTGGAGATTACTCTTTTAATATAGTTAGAATTTTTTTTTTTGGAGAAGGATGTTATATTGTCTGGGTTCCTCATGTGACAAAATAGTTCTGATTTGATACAGTTTTACGCTCAAGGAACACGTATTTTAATGATAATATTATTGACGCAAAATTTCAAAGACTTTCATTGGTTAAAATTCAAGACTTAAGAGTAGTTAAGAGTCTTAAGTAGTTTGGTTAAAACCAAACTACTTAAGACTCTTAAGTCTCATTAACTACCTTTATTAGTGTAGTGGTTCTAAGCGTATCAGTTACGCTTTACATATTAGGTTCGATTCGCAACTCGAGTTGTGTTATTAGGTTTTTCTATCTTTGCGTTTAGATTTGTGCCTGGTTCCTTTACATGGAATCTAAACATACTTGCAAACTGTATCTCTAACCGTTCGAGGAATAACAGGCGTGATAATATTTGTATTTTTTTATTATTCAATGATTTCTAAAAGACTTTTTGCTTTTTTTCGCCATTTCCCTAAACTTCCTTTGGAGTTTCATATATTAACTAAGATTGATATGTTTTTAGTAATACAAGATAGATTCAAGAGTCTCATGAAGAATATGACTTCCAAACCAACGGGCACCACGAAACGGGGCCCGAAATCTAACAGGAAGTGTACATGTAATTGCACATGTAAGTATGTCATCCATATAAATCATTTACAGTGTTCTAGTACTTGGGATAAGGCGAAGGAAAGAAGAAGAATTCTAATAATTGAGACTAGACCGTATAAAAACGTATTACCTGCTTATAGTGTGCATGACTTGCCTTATTTAAGTATAGATACATAAATAAAAAAATAATGACGAACCCACTCCTGAAATAATAATATCAATGAAAGTCATCTATTTTCATTAGAAGGAATCAGGAATCATTAGGAGGAAGGAACAATCTCGTAATATATATGATTTTCTTAATATACAGCCCCCACAAGTTCCATTAATGATATTAAAGATTGTTAATAAGGTTATATACTCTACAAAGCATCACTAATGTGTGACATGTGTTGCAGGTAAAGTACAAGAGGCCGAGACGTCAACAGCTGAAGAAGAAGATAGAGAAGACTTAAAAGATGATGGCTTCCTGATTACTTGTGGACCCGATTGTAGCCGTGACCGTGAGGTAGGGAATAATAAAATTCTCAACTCTGATATCGTTCATAGAAGTCTCTAGGTCAAACCCAGACAGATGTCTTCGAAGCGTTCTTCAAAGATTCAGGTGACTTCCCCAGGCCTTAAGCCAATGATCGGAATTAGGTGAGCTATTTTATGTACTTTTTGTACGTCATCCAAAACCCAACTAGTTGATTGTATCCCGTATTCTTGGAAATTTATAATACTGAATAAAAAAAAACCTTGCACTTACACGAAAGTTGATTAAAACATTATTTTGCTCTCTCTGCTTCTTTCTACTTAATCATTTATTTATATATATAGAACAGCTCACTGATTCCGATCATTGTTTAGCACAAGATAACTACAACCACCGCTCTGACGACCACCCCGACCACCACGACCACCACAACCACCACGACCGAGATAAGAACTACACAGACCACGCAGAGGACGTATCCGATCCCAGCTACCACCAAGGAACGTCATCACGGTCAATGTCAATTGAAGCACAAAGGGCATGTGATACATGACCTGCCTAATGACACACTTTACATGGAACCTGATACTTACAATGATCAGGTGAGATTGTATAAGTAGCAGTAGAAATCGTTATGAGTAATAACTAATAACTTAGTTACGATTCCAAGTGTTCAAACGATAACTGAGTCCTTCTGACGCATCACTACCCAAAATACTACGATGATACAGAAAAAATGCATTATTAAAGTTGCATTCAGAAATATACCTACTAATATTTCAATTACTTTCAAATAAGATCTCATATTGGTAAACTAACGAAATTTTTTGATTCACTTGTTTGATAAAACCATTATTGAATTTTCACTGAATCATTTAATTGACAATAAATAATTAAAATAGTCACACTTTTGGCACTGACTGTGTATTTGCGCCGAGGCACCGAGACGCGACATGTAAATGAGGTAGTAGCAGGTACATGCGCGTACAGATGCGGATTTTTCGAACATTGATTCCCGCGTTCAAAGATACGGGTGGGGTTGAAAATAACTTTTCATAATTAAATATACTTCTCCTTTTTGCAGTCTTACTACGAATCGGGTCCTCTACAACCACCTCTACCAACAACGCCGTGTCCTGATGAAGTGGACTTGTATGGAAAAGAGCATAATGACATTAAGAGAGACCTTCAACCGCAGCAGAACAACATTTTTACAGCCAAAGATGTGGCTGCCCTAGAAGTAATAGTGGACCTTATGAAAAACACTTTGAGTTACGAAGAAAAGGATATAGCTAGTGTTTTCAGCAATAATTTCTTGCAGTCACATGCAACTAAGTCTGTGGCGCATGACGATAATACTAATTCTATCCAAGTCCACATCGCAATACCTTTTGATTTCCAAAGTGGAAAGAAAAGATCTCCTTTGGATCCTGTGAGAGTGAGAAAGGTGTTCTCTGCAAAAATGTCGACGCCCGTTGACTTGGAGTATCAAGTTCATTCTTTCGAAGGAACTGTTGTACCTACTAACTCTGCCGCCGCAGCCTTAGCCTCCTCAGCATCTTCCAACTCCTCCTCGACTGGACGCATCACTCATTCCACTAACAGTACCATCATGGATGGTTTATCTCCGGGAATGTACCTACTTGTTGACAAACCAAGAAACGGGTATGCATTAAAACCAGTTAAAGCTACAATTAATTTATCAGATTTAAGGACTCGACAGGCTGCAACGGGGACCACAGTAAGTATGACGGAAGCTAAACCGACGGAGACAGGAGACATGGAGACGACAAGCTTAAAGAGTCTTACCAAAGTAACTTTGAGCAAGGATTTCATAGCAGCCGTGAACAAGCACCTTATAGAACTATACGAAAATATGTCAAGTGCGAATCAGGAAATAGATCCAAATATAAGAAAAGCTAGATCTGTTTGGAGATCAAGCAAGTTGAAGGAAGAACATGAAGAACTGAAGAAAAAATGTGCTGATAAAAAGTTCGTCCATAAGCGACGTATAGACTGGGAAGCAGTAAAGAAGTATTTTGGGCATGACAGGGTCTGTAGTTGCAAGTGTAAGGCGAACAAAGCTATGTGCAGAGCTTGCGCAGCGAGTGACGCAGTTATAGATGAACTCATATTCGAATTCGATAACATTGGCCGTTATATGAGGGATCATTGTACGGAAATACAAACATTTTTCTGGATGAATCCGGGAGGGGGGCAGAAATTGAGGGAATCTGTCAGCAGGATAGACAAAAGCTTAAGCGATTACTACAAAAGAGTTAAAGGAAAATGCCAAGGAAGAACTTGTAAGACTTTTACGACATACATAGATAAACGGCAAATAGTCAAAACGTCTAAAATACCAAAACAGGACGTAGGGAGTCATCTCATCAGTGATTTAACAGCCATTGCAGATGATTTAAATAGAACTGTATCATTAAAAGCTTGTTTTAACCATAAGCTCAAAGAGGAAGGCGAGAAATTTCTACGCGCTCTTAACAGCTGCATCTCAAAGAAGCCCTGCGATAAACGTTCTCTGCCATATACTACAAAAAGGAAGCTAATAAAAAATGTGTATTCACTTGATAATATTAATGTTAATATAATTTGTAACCCTGATATGTCAACTGCTCTGCCCGCGACGGAATTAGAGGCGACGACAACTTTACCACATTCTGACACTACAACGCGAATCAACGAACAACTATTTGACTACGGCTTGGACGATAGCAAGGTCAAAAAACGTAAAGGATTTAAAAAATTATTCCCCCGTAAAAGCAAGAAGGATAAACTATTCACATATTACACAACAGACAGCAGAAAATCAAGATTCCATTTCAAACGTGCAGTAGATAATCCTATAGCTACCCCATTAATAGCAGATGGTGGTGGTGCATTCTGGTATGATTACATAAAAGGCACCACGAACGAACCTCGCATTGTTAGAGATTCGAAAAAAGATAGACAATCAAAGAAAGATCAGTCTAAATTAGAAATTGCTGTTGTTCAAAAAGGACTGTCTGGGACAGCAAAGGCTCACCAAGCAACTGAAAAAAAGAAAAATGTGTCAACTGTAAATACGATATACATGACAGTTAAAACCAGCAAGAAAAACGTCCAACGTGATACAGAACCAACCACAGACTATCTTACACATAACATTAACCAATTATTACAGCTATTTGGCAGTCTACAAGATATTGAATCTATGAACATGCATTCCAATCGATCAACAATGTTTTTAACTCCAACAACGAATAAAAATGAGAAAAAGTGTACAAAATGTACAAAAAAAGTTAAAACTACAATACACTATAAAGATTCTACGACTAATTCAACACTTTCAGATAATTTGACTAGTTTAGATAAACTACCAGAATTACCTACCCTTAATCCTGTAAAATCGATTGAAACAAAAGTTACTGGCTCATCTACTATAAAGACAACTAAATCTCTAATTTCTGACAGTACCACCGCGTTAGCTTCTGACACTTCCTCTACGTCCACTACAACGGCCAGTACTACAATAGTACCAAAAGACACTATAATAAATATAACAGACGCAACAAAAAAAGATGCCACTGTTACAAAACCCTTGTCGCCAAAAACGAAACCTAAAAAACTTTCTGATGTAAGTAAAATAGTCAAGCTGCTTACAGCTATTGAAGCCACAGATGACTTCCCAGATCCTAATAAAATGTTTGCTGATGGGGTAACCCATCCGCATAAAGCGGCACCAGTCACCAGCTTTTTAGGAAAGCTTAAAACAGCAAGCCTACGTTTCTTTGGCAAGAACTACGGAAATTCAACCACGACTATAAGTCATGAACGCATTTCTTCAAGCATTATCGATAGGATTAGTGATACTGAAATCAGTTTTGCTGCATTCGGGGAATCGTCTGAAATTACTACCCACATGAGTCCTACAATAGTCATTATCAATGAATATGAAAATCAAATGAGCAACGATTTATTAGACCCGAATAAGAACTCAGATGGATACAAAAATTTGCTCTTATCGATCATTCAATATGAAACAAATAGATTAAATGATGAATGGCATAAGATTGCGTACGGCAGTGAAAGAGATGAAGAGAGAGACAGAGATGATGTTGATTTTAAACGAAGTGCTGTAATGGAATTCGCGAAAACGGAGACGACAAAGTAAGTATGGATTATAGCGGCCATACTCCTTACGATTTGCTTGCGCACAACTGCACAAATACGCTGTCACGTGTCGGAGGAATTGGCGCAACTTTCTAAGATTGCTAATGTTTGGATTTTCGAGTCTGTCCCTTGTGCAAACTTCGATTGAAAGCGTTTCGCCAGCATAATTATGTTGTGGGCAACATGCGTCTCTAACAAATAAATGATATTATCCAAGCAAACTTGTCCTGATAACTATGATTGTTAACTCAAATATTGGGTAGGATATCTGTGATGTCAAGCTAATTTGTGCAGTGTCACATTTGCGTAAGCAAATCGTAAGGTGTGTGCCCAGTGTAGTATTAAACTGTTTTACTGGGTGCAATCACCCAAAAAGCATTTGCGTTCCTCAGAACGTTGACGGTGCGTAGACTGAACCGATTCGCCGCAAAATCTGACGCATTGTGGAGCGGTATGCTTTTACGCAATGGATTATGGGTTTTATTAGCGCACGCGCAAAAATGTGTGGCCTACATACCCGTTTGTGTTAATTCATGTAATATTATGTTTAAATGAAAATAATGAAGAACACCAATGACTTATTTGAAAAAAAAAAATTGTAACAAGATTTTGTTGAGACAATTACAAGATTTGATATTATATTCTTATCAATATTTAATTAAAAAGTAAACAGGCGCGACACAAGAAACAAAATTTTAATCTGCTATTTGTCTTCAATTGAAAACAAATCTTTCTATCTCTGTCATACCTATGTCAGCCTGGCAAAGAGAGGAATTAAATAAAAACGGAATCAACATTTTATACGAAACTTCTTCCAATGTCCGCTCTATAACTCCTGTGATCGCTTTGATTCTAATAACCCTTAAAATGTACTGACCTGTGTTATACACTGCCTCGTTAGTCTAGTGACTGCCTCGTTAGTCTAGTGGTCCCAATCGCGACTGCTACGCTAGGGCAAAGTGTTATTGGGTTTTTTTATGAAATTCTCAGTAGCAGCTCGGAGTCTGGATTTGTGCCCGGTGAATGGCTATAGGCTCTCACCCTATTACATGGGACCTTAACACACCGGCGAACTGTAGGTGTACATTAAGTACACATCTGCCTAACCCTTCGGGAAATACAGGCGTGATGGTGTGTTAGCCCTTTAAATGTTTTGTACCCGTTCCCTTAGCCCAATCAAGAAGATATCGAATGTCTCCTACAATTCCTTTGAACTTTCAGGGCAAAAACTTGTAAGAATAAGACGACGTCGTCAACGGCACCCCCTGAAGAATACGATCTGTTTGAGACCGTCAAATCATTGAAGGATCATTGTGAGTTAGAAATACCAGATCCAGACCAAACTGAGACAACCCCACCGAAGAAGAAATGCGAGGGGGGTATCCTAAACAAGATCGTCAGTAAGTTCGGAATGAAAGTCGTCTCTGACAAAAAGAAGCAGGTAATGTTATTTTTTATAAAGTTGTAAAAAGTATAGCCTAGTGATAATACTTTTTTTTAAAAAAAAAGCTTACTAGAAATGTGGGTCACACATTACTAGTAATCTTGTTAACCCCTCGTACTAAGCTAAATGATTGTAGCACGAGTGGGTTCACGTCTGTAGTGCAATGGGTGAGTTACGAACCGGCAACCACATGATCGCAAGTCCGACGCCCTAGCCATTAGGCTACCGCCGCTTCAAACCACGACTATTGGACCTGACAAGACTTGTTACCCTTACCAAAGTAACTGAGAAGCCTTAAAGTAGCGGATCCAGGGATAGTGGGGGGGGGGGCTCAAGCTACCCCTACCAATGTCCGGGGAAGGACTACAGAATATCGTCATCAAGTAGCAGTATACAAACTGTTGCGTTTTCCACGGTGAAAATGGAGCGCTGGAGGACTAAGTGCTCTCTCAGACCCCTTCCTTATTTTTTCTTTCTCCTTCCCCCTCCTTAAGGAGGAGGATCAGGAGGCTCGCCTGCTCATTGGCCCATAAAAAGCCTCTAACAGAGCAACTGCACCCAGATTTTAAATAAGCACTTTCAGGTAGTTTTCAACAAATGAACGTCGTGTATTATTACGCACTCAAATTGTTAAGGAAAACATCGGGAGGAAATCTGCACGACAAAAATATTTTCTCGTGTAGTGTAGTATGTTTAGGACCCTTTATAGCATCCATGGTCACGGGAAGACTGAGGTATCTAGAGCTACCCTCCATTAATTCCTTATCAACTCAATCAGTCACTCAGTCAGCCAAAGCCATTGAAATGTCCGAAACTTCAAGATTTCCTAACGTAACTAAACTGCGTTAAAATCCGTCAAGTGATTTTGTTCCAAATAATGTCTAATACACGCGTAAGGGTTAGAAGACAGTAGGTACAATAATCTAGGTGTTTAGTAACGTTGATTGTTCAAAGGCAGTCAACAAGCCAACCCTCAGGGAAGTGACCAGCAAGAGAAGGTTACGGAAAAGGAAAGGAAAGACAAAGTCTAGAAGAACCACCCCTTCTTACTCCGAAGGTGAGTACCTATGCTCTTAATTAATTTAGTAGATTTGCCAATATCTGAGATCGTGAGAGGGAACAGTCAGAAAATTCACCACCAATAAGACAAGTTTTATTCGTTTTCAATGTGAAGTACACATTCTGCCATAGCCGTCAAGAATTTGGGTCATTAAAGAAACTGACCCTACAGATTCATGACTTCATTGCTTTTCTATTTAATTAATTGTCTGCTAAGTTATCCTTGACAGTGTAATGGGTACTGTTATTTTCAAAGTGAAATACAGAAAAAAATACAAAATACTCGTGGAATATATACGTGTTATATTTTTTTTGGACCAATACAAGAGTGGAAAAGGCTATTCCAATTTATTACACAGTTCGAATCCAAGGAGCGTGACTCTGACTTAGGAATCTTATGAGTAAATTAATTATCACTCGCTTAAAACGTTGAATGAAAACATCGTGAGGAAAACTGCATGAGATATTTTCTTGCGTGTGAAGTCTGCCAACCTACAGTAGGCTAGCGTGCTGGACTACAGCCTAATCTCTGTCAATACGGAAGGAGACCCCGCGCCCAGCAGTGGATTAGTTAAGTGTTGATGAATACGATTCACGGACAATGCTAATGTCTCGACTGTCCCTGACTGTGTCAATAAATATTTTTTATTCTCCTTTCATCTTCTGTGTCGGTGAATCATTTGATTATTCATCGAAAGAGGTGATTTTAGTCTCCTTATGCTAATTTAATTCCAAAATAGTATCTAAGATTGCCCTTCCCATCATCTCAGGGTGAAGAAGCAAATGAAATACACACAAGTTGTGTTTCCTCCCCAGATCTACATACAAAGCTATCGGTTTTATATTTCCCGAATCTAACGCACGTGCTTTGTTTCAAGAGGCCTGTGATTCTCGTCGGACATCCAAACCAAGTCAAATTTGTGACATTCAGGCCACCTTCAAACACATAACAGACCTGCAAAAGACTCTACCTTCAAATGTCTTTGAAAACCTTGTCAAAAACATCTCTTGTTTCAAGTACAAAAATGTTGAGAACACCTTCTATATTCCCTATAAGAGACAAGGGACGAGATGGGACTGGATCAGAAATAAGAGATCGCTCAAATTACGATTCACTAGAGTTAAAGATGCTTCTGTTAATGATGAGGTTGAAGTCGCGAATTTCAATAATGATGGTGATTTGTTTGAAAGATTCGTGAAGGGGGACGATGGTATTTATAAGGTTATTAAGAGGAAGAAAAGAACTGTTGGGTTGAATGCTTTGGATATTGGATTGAGAAATATTCCGCCGTTGATACCTGGGGAGGTGAGTTCGTTATAACCTTATTTTCCAACACAAACATATCATCACGCCTGTATTCCCCGAAGTTCGCCGGTATGTTTAGGTGCCATGTAATAGGGGGCCAGCCTATTGCCATTAACCGGGCACAAATCCAGACTCGAAGCTTTTTTTTTTTTTATGGTATAACTCGGCAAACGAGCAGGCGAGCTACCTGATGGTAAGTAGTCATCGCCGCCCATGGACATCTGGAAAACCAAAGGAGTTGCAGATGCGTTGCCGAGCCTATTTAGGGAAAGGGAGGGGAAGGAGAAAAGGAGAAGGAAGGGGATTGGGGGAGGAATTGGGCCTCCGGCCCTCTCGCTCACCGAACGAAGCGCAGTAACGAAACGCTACTACTCGGACGTCGGTCTTCTGCGAGAGTGTGGTACTTCCCCGGTCAAGCCGGCCCATTCATGCTGCGAACAGCGTGGCCCTACCACAACAAAAAAGCTGCTACTGAGAATTTCATAGAAAAACCTCAAGACTTTGCTCGACCTGGGAATCGAACCCAGCACCTCTAGCGTACCAGTCGCGCTTAGGTCCATTCTTTTACTAGCTATGTTGGAGTTTCCAGTCTAACCAGACCTCTCTCCTTTTACTAGACCTCTGCAATCTAGTTCCAGGACACTTCTGATATATCTTGACGATATACTGATTCACTGCTCGTTTTAATTTTTGACGAAATTAAATAAAATCATATTGATTTAAAGATAAGATTTTCTTTAAATAGGCTGGGCAACGCATCTGCAGCTCTGGTATCGCATATGTCCATGTCCAAAAGCTAGGTGATGAAATGAGGCGATCATTTAACGCCAAAGTTATTCTTTCAATTTTGCCTGTGAATCTCCGTGGAAATCGTTCAATTTGAATGACAAGATCCTTATTAAAATTGATTCCCTTTTTTCAGAATGAACTCTACGTAATGGCGGGAGACACCATTACCTTCGACTGCCTGCCTGACTTGGAGACAGAAACTATGGACAGCGAGGTCACCTGGAGGACAGATCGCAGGAGTATGCTGCATCTGGACAACGTGGAAGTCGATGGCTCAATGGTCACCATACACAATGTGGAGCCAAGAAACGTTGGGATTTACGTTTGCACTCAGGTTAAATAAATAAAGCTCTCGATCTAGCTGTACACTCAGCCTCTGCTAAGATCATGAAGATCTTTCTTGATGTAGTTATTTTAGTGAAGGGAAAATACGACTGCGGACAGGATTCTAACCTGTGTCTTCTGGTACACTAGACGCTATGACCGCTAAGCCACCGCGAATGCCATCGGCCTACTCGAAATTTGCCTCCACATTTTTAATTTACGGAAACATAGTTTATAATATTGCTTCGGATTTCAGGATAATACAGTCCAAAGGAATGTAAGAGTGAGTGTGGTGGCTATACCAGCATTTGACGTGGTATTCCTACCGTTGTACAGGACTGAAGAGACCTGTTCTTATGACGTAAGTAACCTCTTGGCTCCTTGGAGAAGTAATATATACTCATCATCATCAGCCAAATGTGGTTCACTGCTGAACGAAGGCTTTCCCCTTAGACTTCCACAATGGCCGATTATGTGCCGCCTGCATCCAACGACTCCCAGCGACCTTTATCAGGTTGTCTGTCTGTCTGTCATCTTGTTGGCGGTCGTCCCACTGCGTTTTCCGGTGCGTGGTCTCCACTCGAGAACCTTTTTGGCCCAACGGCCATCAGTTCTACGAGCTATGTTCTACGTGCTAATCTTTTGAGCTATGTCGACCACTTTCTCATCAAGATCTCCTCATTTCTGATGTGGTCGTGTAGAGAAATGCCTACGTCTATATAATATACTCTTACTCCCGTTTTTTATTAACCTGTATTGTGCCACTCGTGAGCAAAGGCCTCGCCCCATTCCACTTTTCTCGATGTTGAAACTCTTTCTTTTTTAAAGCTTACGAGTAGATTCCGGACTTCTGGCATAGCAGTCGCGCTTAGTCAGACGCATTACGAAGTTGTGCTGTTGTTTACCACCTTATATCATCGTGCTGTTATGAATACTTATGTTGTAGGACTTAAGAGCTATCCAGCAGCTGAGTGGATTGATGGCTGAGCAATCCGGTTGCGGGAATATCTGCTCCGCAAGAATTGATGAGCCAGTCTGCCAAAGGGACAGGGTGAGATTATTTTTAACCCCCGACGCAAAAACGACGGGTTATTATAGGTTTGACGTGTCTTTGGCATCGTAGCTCCCGAACGGATGAACCGATATTGAATTTATTTTTTTGTTTGAAAGGTGAATTAGTCGGGAGTATTCTTAGCGATGTTTGATGCAAATCGGTCGAGATATAATGCAATCGTGGGGGGTTTTAAAAAAAATTGGCGCCCAATACCGATTAGTCTTAAGGTGATGTCTATTTATTCTTAATTCTCATTCTCTTGCAGGGCACCAACCGATCTCTGATCAGGTCCACTGCCGTCATCTCGATGGCCCCGCTTCCCGTCAACTGCAGCATCCAGTGCAGAAGAGACATCGTGTCTTCTCTTGTCATGCTGTGTGCTGCTAACACTCCTTCTCTCTCTTCCATTGGAGGTAAGAGATCTCTATTTTTAACCCCCGACGCAAACACGTCTGACTGTCTGTGGCATCGTAGCTCCTGAACGGGTGAACCGATTTTCATTTTGTTTTTTTTTTGTATGAATGGTGAATTCGTCGGGAGCGTTCTTAGATATGTTTGATGAAAATAATGTAATTGGTTTTTTTAAATTATTATTGTTAATCTTTAACTGTGTACTAAGTTCCTTACTGTCTCTTTAAATGCTTTCTTTGCGGACATTTAAATCGACAGTGGATGGCAAAGTTCCACATGATTCTTCTGGGGTGGTTTGAATTGCCCCTATTGGTCAATGTTTTTTTACACCACTAAGGTGCCAAGCAAGGATACGGCCCCCCTAATGGTATGCGGTTACCATAGCTTATGGTTCCTTGCAACATCAGCTGTATCAATCGCGCGTTGCCGACCCTGTATAGGAAACGAGAGGGGTAAGGTTAAAAGGAGAAGGAAGGGAACTGAGGGAGGAATTGGGCCTCCGGCGCTCCACATTCACCGTACGCAACGCACCAGTATGCATACTGCATAACGTCGATTTTCTGTGGGAGGGTAGTAGAACCAACCCATACATGCTGGCATTTAGACATACAAGCGAGTCACTATTACTACTAAAGGAATTCGTTTTATTTCAGTGGTGGTGTCAAAAGATGGCGCCAATCAGACTATAAGACCGTGCAAGGATGTAGCCAGACCCGTCCTGACACATACGCTTAGAAAGAAAGGTATAATGTCAAACTACTTTTTTTTATTATTCCCCATTTGTTTATATGGGCTTTTACGCATAGCGTATGTCAGTCCCATCATACCCTAAACAATGAAGTGTACTTTCACAAGACGTGAGCCATGAATTTGAACAAACCTTTCGCATCTTCGCCATTTGGTTGAGATAGAAAATCGTAGGCAGCTTCTATCACTATTTCGCGATAAAGTCCGTAAAAAGCAAGTTTTTATTTTAATCTCTGATATTCTCTCGACTGCCTCGTTAGTCTTGTGGTCCCGTCTTGGGTTCGATCCCCAGATCGAGCAAAGTGTTATTGGGTTTTTCTATGAAATTCTCAGTAGCAGCTCAGATAACATTAACATTAAGTACACCTCCGCCTATCCTTCGGGGACTGCGGGCGTGATGGTATGTCATTGTTTCAGACTCGAACGGTCACCAAGAGTACCACAAGCTGGTGTCGAGCCTGGCTCCGGGCAAGGTGGACGTGGTGCTCATCTGTCCCGCAGGCTACTACCTCATGCCCGACCTCAAGCTCTGCGGTGAGTTCAGTCAATACAATATACAACGTTAGTTTTTTTTGACTCGAAAGCCGAAAGTAGTTTGTTCAGAATCAATAACAGAATTGATTTCGAAAATTTCGAAAAGAAAAATATTCAAATTAGGTAAATTGGTAAACTTTGAGCCCGTCACCTCGTGAGGTTTTTATAATCATTTTTTTTATTTTGTATTTTTTTCTTACTTTTCAAATCAAATTCAAGTTGTAGTGTTTCGGCTTTAGGGTCAACAAAATTTAACGTTGTAGAGATGACTCATCATCTTCGTGACTGCCTCATTTGTCCAGTGGTCTTCTGAACGCGAATGCTACCCTAGAATTCCTGGGTTCGATCATCAGGTCGAGCAAACGGCTTTCCTGTGAAATTCTCAGTAGCAGCTCGGGAGTCTGGATTTGTGCCCGGTGAATGGCAATAGGCTCGCTCCCTATTACATGGGACCTAAACATACGGGCGAATATGGCTGCATATTAGTACCTACACCTCTGCTTAATCCTTGAAAGAATACAGGTATGTATGTAAACGCGCATTATCAAAATGCGTGTTGAGCGCTCAACGTACGTATCCTTAAGTCAATAGTATTGTGGGTAGAAGAAAGTAGGACCATCTCAGTGTATTAAAAAGTGTCAATTGAAAGGGAGCAAATTAAGGTGGCGCTATAGTAGCAAGTGAAAGAATTAAAAAAAAAATTTTTTTTTTATTTCAGGAGTTTCATAGGTTATTATTTACTAAATTACAGTTGACTACGTAAATAGTTGAGATTTTAAATACTGCATATTTCTTAACTCCAGAAGTCAAGAGAAATGTTAAATTTTTCAACTCAGCACACTTCACTCTTCTTATAACTGCTACATTCATATCATTTCCACTTGCTACACTAGCGCTAGTTCGGTGAGTGTTCGAACAATAATTTGCTGTATACAAGTGGACACTTTTTCGACTAATCCCCCATACAAGACGGTCCTCCTTTCTTCTACCCTCCATAGTAAATAGGAGTAAAATCGTAAGTGGCGCCGTTGTAAATGAGTGATTGTTTGTGAATGTGGTGCAGCGTCGTGCCCGGCCAACACGTGGTCGCGCGCGGGCGACAACGCGTGCTCCGTGTGCCCGCGGGGCTCGCGCTCGGCGCCCGGGGCCGCGCGCTGCTCCGACCACCGCCACGACACACAACCGCGCAGGTACGATGTACGTACTCTTACTTATTTCAACAACTAGCTCAGGGTACCGTTCAGATTCCGAGTTGGCACGGTTTTTAGGGTTCCGTACCTCGAAAGGAACAAACGGAACCCTTATAGGATCACTTTGTTGTCCGTCCGTCCGTCTGTCTGTCTGCCAAGACCCTTTTTCTCAGGAACGCGTGGAGGTATCAAGCTGGAATTTATATTAAATACTCAGGTCTACTGTCCCTTAGAGCTGTGAAAATCAAACTTCTAAGCCAACGCAATCAAAAGATGCAACCGTTTATTCCGTGAATTTCCACAATTTTTTGACACGCAAGGGAAAACCTACAAGGTACTTCCCGTAAACTCAGAATCTTGAAATTTGGTGCGAAGCAACGTCTTATAGCACAGATAAAGGAAAAATGGCGAAAACCGTAAATATTTAGTTACATCATATAGGTTTGTACAGAACCCTCGGTGCGCGGCTTTTTATTACTCTATTTTTATTACTCGGCAAACAAGCTAGCTAACTACCTGATGGTAAGTAGTCCTCGCTGCCCATGGACATCTGCAATACCAAAGGAGTTGCAGATGCGTTGCCGAGCCTATTTAAGGAGAAGGGAAGGGAAGGAAAAGAGAAGAGAAGGGGACTGAGCCTATGGCTAGGGCTTCGGTATTGCGATCATGTGGTTGCCGGTTCGAAACCCACCAATTGCACTACCGACTTGAACCCAGTGAGTTATAGTTGTTACCTGACCCACCCTAGATGGGCGCGCGGGGTCTAAGTGGGGCAGGTAACAGCTATAACCGACTGTACATTAAGTACACCTCTGCCTAACCCTTCGGGGTGAACGCGTGATGGTATGTTTAGTATGTGAACTTAAATTTCAGTGGTGGTGGTACCCTCCGTGCGGGTACCTTGTGGCTTGCGGTGGGTTGGTGTGCGGCTGCGGCGCGTGCGCACTGCTAGCCATGCTCGTGCACGAGGCCTCGCGAGACCCCGCCGCCGAAGAGCCGGACTGCGACGAACAAGACAGGAGACGTGAGTACACTTGTTGTTATGGAAAAAAGACTAGACATGATCAGCCAGTACGTCTGGTTCTTAGATCAAATAAAAAGTTAAGATGTAACTTTACGAACAAAGAAGTGAGGCCAGCTAAAACTACGCCTAACGGTGTACAGCACACAATTACACGCACACACGTATACCGAAACTACGCCTTATCTTGTCAGTCGAGCTATTGAGGTATCGAAAGCTCGACTAACAAGATAAGGCGTAGTTAACTAATACATATTATGTGCCGAACCTCGGTAGTTCGGAACGGCTAACTTCCGATCGGCTTACTTATTTCGAACAAACTGTACCTAAATTTTTATGAGACACCTGCCTTTCCAGCCAATCCGGTGCGCAGCGGCAGCGTGACGGCTGCGTACGCGCGCGTGGCTCGCGCGCGCCCTCTGTCCCCCTCGCGCGTCATCCTCGCGCGGTTCTTCAAGCCGTCCCTCACATCCTCCCGAGCTACCGGTAAGAATGATGAGAGTAGATAGAGATCCCATCTAGGTACGCAATGTCCACAACTATAGCATACCTTACAAGGTTCTCCATGAAAACGAAAAATTGTCTCCGCATAGGTATGTCATCATGATTAACTCTTGTCCCACTGCCGGGCAAAGGTCCTCTCTGAGCAAGAGGGGTTATGCTATAACCCAAAATATAGTGGGTTGGTAGACTTCACACGCAGTCGAGAAAAGTAGTACTAGTAGTAAGTATACCAGCCAACCACTCGGCAATTCAATAAAATACGTTTAATTTAGTTGGTAATGAATAGAATATTACAATGATATTATTATTACTCGGATATCTGCTGCAAACATCAAATAATAACGCAGAAATAGTTCTTAAATAGATAATATTGTCGAAATTTAGGAAATAATTTTGCAGAATGCCGTTGATATTTGTTACCAAAATTGAAGATTGTCATCTTTGATCCCAAACGATTGAGAGATTGCCTTTTGTATCTTTATAAGACATTTTGTCAACAAAATCTGTTAATGTTCTTCTCATGTAGCGTTGCCAGGCGTCCGGATAAAGCCGGACATACTTAGGCTTTTTGATTGCGTGTCCGGCCTAATTAAACGGTGTCTGGCTTTTATTACGTTTTTTATTTATATACTGAGACACATAATCTTCAATAATAATCTAGGGTGTCCGGCCTTTTTTTATCCAAATGTCCGGCCAGACTGGTTGATCTGTCCAGCTATTAGGTTTGGCGACCTGGCAACCCTATTCCCATGCCATATTAGACCCCATGCTGACCATGACAGAATTACTTAGGCTTTGGGGCCTAGCATTGATAGGGGTACCAGACATTTTGATTATAATGCCATCAATTACAGATTCCCAAGAAACCAAGTTTGAGCTATGGAAGGAACGGAACATCGCGCCGCCACTACCGCCAATCGATTTCGACTTTTGAAACGGTCGCGATTGTGAATTAGGATATGACATTGACAGTTGTTAATGTCAAAAGTTTTTGCTTCCACAATAAGTTTCATTTTTGATTGTTTATCAATTTAATTGATACTCGAATCAATACTGCATTACATAATTGACTTTACATCTAGTTGTTAGTACGTAAAGGGATACCTACTGCTACTATTTTTGCTGAGAGCTGAGATTTACCCAATTTCTCGACTTAAATTTAGACATAAATACTCTTCCATATTTTGACAGACAGTCCATTTTTATCTCGCTGTTTTTCTAACGAAACAAACTACTTACTTAATTTATATATTCGTGTACAATACCCTTTTGTATTTAAGTGTATTCTTATTTTAATACTTTTAGATGTAGAATTTTAAGTAAGCGCTGTTAGTTATGATATATTTTATAAGTATTATTTTGTCGTCCGCACTGTGCCTTTGGTAAGTTGTAATAAAGTTCAGTGGTGTTAATAGTGTGTTTTATTCAACTTGACCGCGTTTTCATACACAAATTATAGTAGCTTTGGGTGTTGTGGCAACGACAGAATATGACATGCTAGTTTGCATGAATATCTCAAGCATAGCTTCAATAGGCACACATTTTATACATACATACATACATACACTCACGCCTTTTTCCCACAGGGCTAGGCAGAAACTATGGACTGCCACTTGCTACGACTCTTGCATATCTCTTTCGCTTCTTCCACATTCATACATCTTTTCATACACACGCACCGGTTGCGAGTACGCACGCTGAGCACCTGACCTTTTTGGAGAACCTCGCCGATAAGATCGGTTACACATTTTACAAGTATATATAGGTATACCCGCTTTGCCAAGCTTCTAAGGATCTTAGCAAGCTGATCCTAGAGAGCCTATAGCCTTACTTATCAAGGCACATACACAAATAATTTCCAAATCCGGCTGGTAGTTCCAGAGATAGCGCGCTCAAATAAACAAGCTTTATTATATCAGTATAGATTTCGTCGATAAGTGCTGGCAAATATCGGAGCTACAGCTTGATCAAGTAATGAAGGCATCATCAGGCAAGTTGTGGTCAAGCGTAAGCCTATCTGTGATAAAAAAAAGTGTACCTACATCTTAGTATGATATATGCCTGGTCGGGCGACGAACTCCCCCCAAGTCAACCGCAGTCCACAGAGCTAATGGAAGTAGAAAAATGGGCTTCTATCTCTTGGGACTTCGCGAAGGAATTACATACAACTCTCTCCAGTGGCCCCAGCGCGTGAGGCGAACGAAACACCCGTGTGCTTATAATCCGTAGGTCTAACCCACCAAGGCTGTTGAGTCCGATACATCCCGCCGCCTTCCGCGGGCGGTGGATGTTGAATGAAGAATGAACAACTTCCTCAGGAAAAATAAAAGGCGCGACCATCTACGTATAAAACGCTTACAGGTCACTGCGCCAACAGACTTATTCAAAATGGATACAAGACGTTTAGGTACTTCCCAATTTTTTTCATAACGACCATTTATAAGATGAATAAGATAAGGTACCTACAGGCAATAATGTTTCTGGGTGGGACTCGAAACTCATAATTATTCAGGGATTCTGGAAGAATAACACGATCTATTTAAGTCGTTTAGCGTAGATCTCATATCGGGTTAATTATTTTAAAAAGAGCTCGCTAGCTAGCTGGCGGTGTGGCCTGCCCTTTAGGGTGCTCGCAAAGAGATTTAAATGTCTTTGGGTACTCGTAATCTGGTTTTTGAAAACGTCCGCAATATTACAATATGGTTGCGGTAGCTCACCAAAAAACAACATGTGTTTTATATACCCTTCGCGTGAGGTACTATTTATCTAAGCATAGGTACTATTAAGTACAGTTTAGGTACAGTTTTTTTGGTATACATTTCAGATTCATTGAAGATTCAGACCAGTTCAGAACTTAGACAATTTATTCTGAGACACACAAGTTCGGCGCCCTTCAAGTAGCAAGACAGCATTTCCAATAATTTAGCGGGCGAAGGGGGGGGGGGGGTTTAACGAAAACCAATTTAAAACACAACTAACTTTAATCCAACAAATTAGCAATTAAACACAAACCATTTTCATTTCTTCCCGTAATCTTTCTCAATATGCTTCCATAGTTTTCCCCTATTGATTCGTTCGAATATTGCTATGGACGCCATGTCGAACGCTCTCTCGAAGAAAAATGTGGCTAGTGATGACACTAAGAAGAATGTCGATGTCCGCTTAAACACAGAACGGTTTAACGAAGCCCACATAGACATTTTGTATAAAAATTCAATATTCTCGTAGAATCACCATACGCCAGGAATTATTTATTTTTTATTATTTTACGGCACTTGACAGCAGTTGTCAAAATATTTTTGACAACTCACCGTGCCATCGTGTAAAAAACCGGCCAAGTGCGAGTCGGACTCGCGCACGGAGGGTTCCGTATCATTACGATTTATGACGTATTAAAAAGAAACTATTTACTAGATCTCGTCCAAACCAATTTTCGGTGGGAGTTTACATGGTAATCTACATCATATATTTTTTATTAGTTTTATCGTCCTCTTATTTAAGAAGTTACAGGGGGGGGACACACATTTTACCACTTTGAAAGTGTCTCTCGAGCAAAATATTCAGTTTATGACGAATTAAAAAAAAACTATTTACTAGATCTCGTTCAAACCAATTTTCGGTGGAAGTTTACATGGTAATGTACATCATATATTTTTTTCAGTTTTATCGTTCTCTTATTTTAGAAGTTACAGGGGGGGGGGACACACATTTTACCACTTTGGAAGTGTTTCTCGCGCAAACTATTCAGTTTAGAAAAAAATGATATTAGTAACCTCAATATCATTTTTGAAGACCTATCCATAGATACCCCACACGTATGGGTTTGATGAAAAAAAAAATTTGAGTTTCAGTTCCAAGTAGGTATGGGGAACCCCCAAAAATTTTTTTTTTCTATTTTTGTGTTAAAATCGTAATGCGGTTCATAGAATACATGTGCTTACCAAGTTTCAACAGCATACTTCTTATAGTTTCGAAAAAAAAGGCTGTGACACGATCGGACAGACATACAGACGGACATGACGAATCTATAAGGGTTCCGTTTTTTGCCATTTGGCTACGGAACCCTAAAAACGACGCAACCTCTTTTTGAAATTCACCAGACCGATGGCGGTGGTCCCAGTAAAAAGATGGTAGTACCAGTATTTTCGCGTTAAATCTTTGATATAAGAGTCTTATTATGCTGCACTCAGTCAGATAGGATGTAAATAAAGGTGTAATTGGTGGTTGGTATTATTGGTGTCGCTGTTATGGGCGTCAGTGTTATGAGCGTCGATTTTATGATAGGTGGCGAAGTTATAGGCATTGCAGTTATACCTAGGCATCGCTTTTGTGGGCGTAGGTCTTATGGACATCGATCTTATGGATATCGGTCTTTTGGATGTCGATCTTATGGGCGTCGGTCTTATAGCCATCGGTCTTATGGGGGTCGGCCGTTTGGATGTCGGTCTTATGGGCGTCGGTTTAATTATAGGCGTTGCAGTTGCAGTTGGTTTAGTTACGAACGTCGGTGTTATGGGTGTCAGTCTTATAGGCATCGGTGTTATGGACGTTGTTGTTATGACCGTCGATGTAATGGGCGTCGGTGGTATGGGCGTCGGACTGTCGGTCTTATGGGATTCGGTGTTACGGGCATCGGTCTGATGGACGTTGGTCTTATTGACATCGGTCTTATGGGCTTCGGTTTAATTAAAGGCGTTGTAGTTATAGATGAGGATGTTATAAGCGTCGGTGTTATGGGCATCGGTTTTATAGGCGTCGGTCTTTTGGGCGTCGGTTTTATGGCGTTGGGCCTATGGCGTCGGTCTTATGGGCGTCGGTTTTATTAGGTATAGGTGTCAGAGTTATAGGCGTTGCAGTTATAGCCTTCGGTCTTGGGGATCGGTTTTATTAAGTATAGGCGTCGGTTTTATGGGCGTCGGCCTTATGTGAATCGCTATTATGGGCGTTGGTGTTATCCCTTCAAGAATTACAAGATAAATATTAAGTTTTATAAACCGTAACCGGCTGACATGATCATGCAATAGATTGCAGAGTCTGAAAAATTTGTAGGATGTGAGTGAATTATCGGGTGCAAGTTAATAGTAAGTAAACAAAAAGCAAAATTAAATTCACCACTTTATTCAAACTCCTGATTCAAAAAGTCACAGTATTCCTTCTCCAGCACTTTCAAAGCGCTCTCTGTGCTCAAAATGACGTTTTGTCTTCTCAAATTGTCGATCAGCGCCGTCTGTCGGTCACAGCGCGTATTTAACACTTTGATGTGCGCTTCCAGCCGAGAGATGGCGTTCTGGTTGGTTGCCGACATACTGCGGGAGGAGTCACGAAATTCCTAAAACAATAAAAAAAATTAGGAATGCAAACTGCTTTTGCGCTGTATCTTTGTAACTGATTGTCATACACTAACCAAATGTTTTACGTACAAGGAACACGTATTTTAATGACAAGATTGTTACTGCAAAATTTCAAAGACTTTCATTGTTTAAAATTCAAGATAGGACCAAACTACTTTTGTATGGAGTGCAGAGCGGAAACTATCCTCTTAAAGTTGTAAAAAGTTGGACCGTTTTTAACCGACAATTACCAATCTTTGAGTCCGTGTAACTTTTTAACTGGACACTTAAATGAAATTTTACATATGATCTTCATTAGTATTATTCAAAATAGGACCAAACTAATTATGTATGGAGCGGGTCGCGGAGACTAGCCTTTTAAAACTTTTTTTTTTGGGCATAATTCGGCAAGCGAGCTGTCGAGGTACCTGATGGTGAGTAGTCATCGCCGCCCATGGACATCTGCAATACTAAAAGAGTTGCAGACGCCTTGCCTAGGAAACGGGGGGGAAGGAGAAAAGGAGAGCGAAAGAGACTGAGGGAGAATTGTGCCCCCGGCCTCCACACTCACGGTACGAAACGCAACAGTATGCATACTGCTACATGACGTCGATATTCTGTGGGAGGGGAGTACTTCCCCGGTCGTACACTAATACTAATCACTTACCTTTTCAGATCGTTTAGCTATCTCAATCTGCTGTTTCAAGTTGTCTATTGTCTCCTGTTGTGCTGCACACTTAGCCTCCACGCTGTTGCATTTAATTTTGTAACGTTTCACATCACAGGATAGCTTGTCCGCCTCGCTTCTTTGTTCCTTATAGAGTTTATCTTTTTCCTATAAAATATAGGGGATTTTTGTTATTGTTCGTCCTCGGTTAATGGTAGTAAGCGCGTCTATTACACTGTATTATTTTATTTGTATTGTTTTCAATTTCAACATTTTATTTTTTTCTTTCATCTTGGATGTCTCATCTTGTTTTGCAGGAAATAAATTGATTTCTTTGTTTCTTTCTTTACAAGGGATATAGGGCGAAATGAGGGTGTAAATTAGCACGCCTCTGCGTAAACTTTCGGGAAATACAGTCGCGATGGTATAATCAGCTCTATTTAAATACATTCAGTATTCACATTAACAACAATCAGTCGATTGCCTTATAATTCTGATGATGTACCGTCACCAGCATATCAAGTTGTACAAAACTCTCCAATTTCTCCAAATGATTTTAAACCTTACAATGTTGATGATTAAGTTATAAATCAACTAAGTCCTTTTTTATGTGATACTTCGGGAATCGAGTAGGCGAACTACCTGATGGTAAGTAGTCATCGCCGCCCATGGACATCTGCAAAACCAAAAGCGTTGCAAATGCGTTGCCGAGCCTGTTTAGGGAAAGGGAGGGGAAGGAGAAAAGGAGAAGGGGATTGAGGGAGGAATTGAGCCTCCGGCCCTTTCGCACACCGAACGCAGCGTAGTAGCGAAACGCTACTACTCGGACGTCGGTCTTCTGCGAGAGTGTGGTACTTCCCCGGTCAAGCCGGCCCATTCATGCTGCGAACAGCGTGGCCCTATCACAACAATAATTTGACATTTAAGAGGAGTGTCCCTCGCGAACGCAACAATGTTGCACAGTTGTCGCTGTCTCTATCCCTCGCGATGCGAACGCGTGCCCGAGAGGAGAAACAACAACATTTTCACGCGTATTTCGTATGTTCCGAATTTTGGAGATTACTCCTATAATATTGCTAATATGTAAAAAAAAAATCTTGTAAAAAAATATTCACTATATTATCTGGGTTTCCTTCGAATCAGAATGTTTCTGTATTGATACATCGTCGAGAAATACTAGCATAAAGTTGGGCCGTTTTTCAACGAAAATTGCCAATCTTTGAGCTCGTGTAACTTTTTAACCGTATATTGAAATGAAATTTTATATTACAGAAACACGTATATTAATGATAAGATTGTTACTGCAAAATTTCAATGACTTTCATTGTTTAAAATTCAAGCAAGGGCCAAACTGCGTTTGTATGGGGCGCGAAGCGGATACTATCCTCTTAATGGTAACTTGATGTGCTAGCGTCCGTACATCAGAATTTTTATAACTTACGTTCAGCTTAGCCTCCAGCACCAAGTTCTTGGCCTTCGTATCAGAGGTGCTGGCTTTCATGTTGTTCATCTTGGCGCGTAGAGTCATTCTTTCAGTCTCCATTTCCGCCAATTTGGTCAGATGACCATCACATTGCGTAGCCTGAAAAAAGTTTATTTTTTAACCCCCGTCGTAAAAACGACAGGGTGTGTGTATGTGTGTCTGTGGCATCTTGTCAGCTCCTGAACGGGTGAATCGATTTTAATTTTGTTTTTTTTTGTTTAAAGGTGAATTTGTCGGGAGTGTTCTTAGCTATGATAAATGATATTTATTTCTGTAAATAGATCTTTTAAAGACACTTTTACATGTCGTTTTTTTTATTTATTTTTTAACCTAGATGGCGCCGACATTTCCCATCTGACGACCTCTGAGAAGAAATATCGAAACAAACTCAGAGAATCATGGTCTCTTTTAAAGTCCAGACAATAGTTATATCATAGATATGCGAGTTTTAAAATGTAGGGCAAAATCTGAACAGGCCTTTTGAAGAAAGAGCCATAGCAGCTTTGAGTTGACCTGTCCTAACTGACGACACGCATACATCAGTCCTCGTGTAGCTCAACCATTTTAAGGGAGCTCAACGTTCCGTCGCATGACGATACCAGATCAGCAAGACATTTCCGTAGGTCATGTGAAACACTCAAAGCTGTTGTTTGATGAAAATCGGTCGAGATATACCTAATGCAATTATGGGGAGTTTTTTTTTTCAATTTTAATTTATTATTATTGATTGAGGATTGCCTCGTTGGTCTAGTGGTCCGAATCGCGACTGCTACGCTAGAGGTCTTGGGTTCGATCCCCAGGTCGAGCAAGTGTTATTGAGTTTTTCTATGAAATTCTCAGTAGCAGCTCGGAGTCTGGATTTGTGCCCGGTGAATGGCAATAGGCTCGCCCCCTATTACATGGGAACCAAACATACCGGCGAAATGTGGGTGTACATTAAGTACACCTGTGCCTAACCCTTCGGGGAATACAGGCGTGATAGTATGTTATGTTATGTTAATTTATTATGAAAGCTTACTAGATGTGGGTCACACATTACTTGTATTATTGTAGTACCTACTAAGCTAAATGCTTGTGTTACGAGTGGGTTCACGTCGGTAGTGCAATGGGTGAGTTTCGAACCGGCAACCACATGATTAGATCATCAACAGTGATCATGTTGGTGCAGTGATAATGATATGACCATTGGACTGCCAAGTCAAAGGTCTCAAATACAAATCCAAGGCACGCACCTCTGTCTTTTCGAAGTCATGTGCGTATTAATAATTAATTATATCACGCGCTTAAACGGTGAAGGAAAACATCGTGAGGAAACTTGCATGCTTATTTCATAATAATTGTTTTACTATGTGTTTAGGAAAACTATACAAAAGAGGCAGCGATTTAATAACCTACCTTTTTATCTAATGTACTCTGCAATCTGTCTATTTGTTCTTGCATTAACTTCACTTTAGATGCAAGAAACTTGCAAAGACTTTCCACTGTAGGTCTATCTGAAAATGTTGAAAGAAAAGGTTTTTTAACTTAAATGTCGCTTTGAACTTTTTCTTTTAACATCTTTAAATTATAGTATTATAATATTTTCAACAGGAGTGGACGGCGATAGGCTCATATGATGATGATGATGATGAGTATTTTGAAAGATGAATTATTCTATTCTATTCTAAAGATTTAATATTACAGTTTGTTTGAAATACAAGATACAAGATCATTTACTTGTCAAACATGAGTATACACACACAGTAGGGCATGCAAGATGTTCATTACATAATTTTAACACGTCATGTTTTGCCTTAACGGCGTACAAACAGATATACATTTAATTAATTGATTATATTAATTTAGTTTCACTAATTTATTTTAAAATATTTGGTATTTAAAGAGAAAAGTCTGCATAACTCTGCTTATCTGAAGTTAGCCGTTCCGAAATACTGCATTGGTAAAATCTTAAGTGTTTTATATCGAAATTTGTAAAGATAAAAATTACAAATGCGAATCATATATGGCTCTCATTGTCTTTACAATGACTCTTTCTATTTAAATCTATCACTGCTAAACCACTTGCGGACAACTTAAGACAGGCTTTGTTATTTTGAACAAACTTGTACTCTATGATTTTAACTTATTGGTTGTTAGCTCTCCGCCCGCAGCTTCACCCCCATGGACTATATGTGTCTTTTCATTTTACGGGATAATATATAGCCTATGTTACTTAAGAATAGTGTAGCTTTCTATTGAAAGAATTTTCAAAATCGGTTCTTTAAATCCAGAGATTAATTACCCCCTACCTCACAAGCTTTACCTCTTTGTAAATTAGTATGATATTTACCTTTTAAGAAAGACTGTGGCAGCACTTTTTCCATAACATTAACAGATACAAACGCATATAAAAACTCTATATCTTGTCCCATTCCAGTGACATTTGTGCAACAATTACAGGTATTTTTAGTTTTACTGCCATTTTCATCTGTATTCATGCTGTTAACATTTTGCATTCCATTTTCAACTTTCCCATTGACATTTGAATCTGGAGCATTTTGTGGTATTGCTTTCTTTTTTTGAACTGGTTTATGCTGTGTAGGCAAAGGTGATGGAGTTGTAGGCCTAAGGGAATTGCAGCTATGTTTTTTTATTGTGTGCACAGGTGATAATGTGAGGCTTGGTGAGAATTCAGCGAATATGTCTTGCTTATGCTGAAATAAAATAAAATCCAAGATTATATTGATAAACCAATATTAAGTTTAATAGATATAAAGGATTATATGGCATTAATCAATTTCAATAAGTTTTGAATTTTAGTAACATACAAATAGATTTTAGTTATTTATGGGGTTTTTTTGTTAATAAATTTACAATCAAATCTTAATTCTAGGTGCATGATCTACTAATTTTGTTCCCAATTATCACTAAGACTGGTCAGTTGCATATCAAGGCTTAATTCCACATTTCAGGCATTATGGCAGTTACAGATCAGATTCCATGAAGCTATGATCTTCCTATATCACCAGCCTGATGGTTATATCCAGTGCTAGCTTCTGGCTTACCATATAGTAAAATAAACTCCACTCAATCTTGAGAACCCATGTTATGCAAGTGTGTTCAACAATATTAAATAATTTTTACAAGCATTTAAGAATTAATGGGAGCCTAGTTGCAGTTCCTAAAAAAAAAAACCTATGGACCAGAATCCAGCAAGAATATCCACGGTGAAGTACCTACAGCCTTTCTGCCCAACCTGATGGTGGCGTGAGTAATAGTGGAATTAAAAAAGAAGATGACAGTAACATCAGTATACCTATTGTATTTTTTTTTGTATGGTAATGATTTTCAACTTATGTAGCGGCAGCGACAGCAAGTTAAAAAGACGGCGCAAGATTTGATAAAGTGTCTGCATCAGCAGGTGCCACGGAACAGGACAAAATAAATAACAAATAATTTTCAAACTCCAAAACAAGGCATGACAAGGTTTTAGAAAAGGATACCAAAACTAACCATAGCATGCTCAATTTCCTTCATCAAGCTTTCAGTTTTCTTCTCAAGTTGTTTGTTGAGTTTCTTGAACTCATCCTCCCGAGCTAACAAATCTAAAGAGTCCATTTTTATATTTATATATAGTTTGAACGATAAGACCACAATACAATGACATTTACACTTATAAAATGCAATAAATGTAAGAAGTTGTTTGGATTTTTTGTTTTGCAGATGTAAGGATGTATTTCTAATTTGGTCGGGTTTTAATGTCATCAAATGAACTCAGTTGCCATGGTTACGTTGAGCTGTTTGATCAAATGAAGTCCCAACTGTTTTTAATGTGTACTCAATTCCGTTACTTATAAGCAATGCAATCTTAGGTTTACTTTATTACTTAAATCTCAGATATTCAGCATAATTATTTAATTTTAAAATAAATAACTGACATCGAAAAAAAGCTTTTTTTTCGCTGCTTCGTTTGGTGTTAATCAGAATGTGCTGCCATCTAGTTACGATATTGTTCAACATGGGTAAACATTACTCGTGTCAAAAACAGCTGTACAGTGACCAATCAGGAGGCCCACTCTAAGTGTCAATATGTTTTCTTTGTTGCTACACACACACATACACGTACTTGTTGACACATTGCTTTGTTTCCCATATGATTTGGATTGGGAAAATCCTCATATAAATTACAAATACAACATAACACACTAAAAGATGTGTCCAAAAAAAGACTGTGTAACTAAAAAATACCTTAAAATATCGTCTGGATTACTCTAAAATCTAATCAAGGTCGTTACACTATGAGTGAGAAGGTAGATAAAAGAAAGAGATGAAGATACAAATTGAAGTGTGCGACAGAGTTTTTCAATCGATTTACCAATGAGAACGAACTCAACCCAGCTGACATCTTAGTGTGTTAGTGTTGCGGGCGGATATTGGACGCTCGCTCTTGCGACAGCCGAATTTGCAATAAAAATATCAATTTTGGACTGCGTTTTCGCGTCCGGACATTGAATAACAGTATAATAATGTATTTTAAGAGAAAAAGAAACGATTACCGGAGTGTTATATTATAGCCCAGGTGTTTAAAAGTGGAGTTGAACGTAATAGTTTGCGGCCGAATAAGGTAATTCTAATTCTATTTATGCTCTAACATATGTTTGGATATTTTTTTTTCCTGTTTCGTACATGCGTATCGTAATCATGTGCTGTAGAAAGTTAATTGACACGAAGTTAATGTTACAATAATGCGATTCATTTGTAATGATCACTGTGGTACTCCATTTTAATACTGGAAAGTGCATTTCATAAATTGGTAGTGTAATCTGAAAAGTTCCCTTTGCAACAGTACACGATTGTAATTTAGTATTAATTTCACAGTTACATTGTGTTACTAAGTGATTTCGTTGATGGAATTACAAATCAGCTGTTCCCTTTTGTGAAAGCAAGGAGGGCCATTTTGGTTCTTTTTTTTTTAATAAACAAGTTCCGCCAGGTAGTTTCGGGTCCAGCCAACGAGTGATGTGCAATTGTGCAGTTATCGATAAATAGCATGTCGATGTTTTTAATAAGTTTTCTTTGTTCATAATTCTCACATGTTTGACCTTACACAAATTTGTGTAATATTAATTTTATTTTTAACCGAATTCGAATACGTCTAATTGCGTGGTTAGGTATGTACTTAGGTACTTTACGAATGATGTCATGGTGTGCATTAGTTTAGACGGTTATCGTTTTGATGCTTTACGGTTAATGGTTTTACTTTTAAATTAAATTATCGTTAGGTATGTTCAGGTTATAGAAAACGTAAAATGAGACAGCATTGTTGCAAATCACATTTAAAATTTATAGTTAATTCTGGTATTCTATTTTTTTTAATGATAAATTGTTGTTAAATATTTAAAAAAATACCACGAATCTGAAGATTATCAGATCTTCCTTATATTAAAATAGTTCAGACCATAGTCCACTATGATTGCCCAGTGACGGTTGGCAGTATTACCAACCTATGGATCTAACAGTAACCATAAGCTTTTACCTATGACCTCGAATTGAGGTCCTGGGTTAAATTTCCAGTTCGAGAAAAGGGTTACTGGGCCTTTTATTACCTAGTTTTGTTCGCCCTTTATTATAATGAGACTGTAGACTATACATACTCATAACCTTAAGGGCGGAGCCAACCATGAATACCTACTTACATAAATAAAATAAGCCTTGACAACCAGTTCCCTGGACTTTGTTCCCGATACCGATGGACTACTATTTTTTATATTATTTTCAAAAATAGTTGAAAATGTAAAAAAATATGCTTATCTTCTTTACGTAGGATAAAATGAAGTCGCTTCCGCTGTCTGTTCGCTTGGATCTTTTAAATTACTCAACGGATTTTAATGCAGTTTTCAGCAATACATACATAGGTATTATAGTACAGAAAAACCGAGAAACCACGTGGGCGAACCCGTGGGCGGAAAGCTAGTAAATAATAAAATAAAACCTATCCTATGGTTGATGCCCTGGAATGGCAGAATAAAGACCATGCGTGATAATTCAACCTCATTATTAATTACATAATGACATAATAATGTAACAGCTGTTCAAAGGAAATGAATCGATTGTTTGTTCTTAATGAACCAGATAACACAGTTCCTTAAATATTTCTTCTAGTACAATCATCCACAAATTTCCTAATAAATGATGTCCTATGTAAAGACAGGTCCAGATATTGCTCGAGGGATATTTGTGTGAAATTGAAGTCATCGGCTAGCGAAAACTCAACAGGACAGCATTTATTGAAGACACATTATTTAGTCTCATTCGAATAGCTAACCTAGTTTAAAATTTTGAACGTAACGGAAAACAACATGGCGTGTTGCCGCATCGAAAAATTCACTTTCACGTCTTGTTTGCGTGTTTAAACACGGCGTTCCATACTTTCTACTTTTTGTACAATACAGAAAAAAGTTAATGTCTTCATTCAATGGCGACAAGTTTTCATATCTATTTTATGAGACATGGTTAGTTTTGACATCTGATTTTATAATTTTTGATGTTAAAGACAAAAACAATGGAACGGTAGCGGTAGTTCTACAGACAACAACAAAAAATTTGATTACATCTGCGCATGGTAAAGTTTTGACGCAGAATGTCCAGTTTGCAAAACGTCAAATTCACTAAATGTCATATTACAAAAGGTCTGTTTCACATAACGTCCAATTCGCAGATGGTCAGATTCATATTATGTAAAACACTTGTCAGAATAATCAAGAATTTTTGAATGATCAAAGTACTATTAATTTTCTCACTTATGGAGACTTCGCCAGTATAAGCCTCACTATAATAGCTGAAATTCAAAAAATATGTTAGTTGTCAGTTTGATAGTGGGGCTGGATTACCATTTTATTATTCTACACTCTCTAGCCTCTTTAAACGCACTCGCTTCTTCTCATACAGAGCATGAACAAACTCTAATCACCTCTGCTATTGCGTATTAAGGCCATTAGGTCCTTATATCATGTTCTCGATTGCATAATTAATCGCTATCATCAGTTTACTTATAACATCGTAATGAGATTACCTAAGTTTACGACTGTACAATACTAATTGGAATAACAAAGACACAATTCCAATATTAAATAGTCGACGTTTTTAGTTTGTACAAACGTATCGATGAAATTTATAGAAATGACATTACGTTTTGACAGATCGCGCGTACATTTTTATGTCAATTTGATACATTGCTTGATTGTATTTATCGTTAATTTTTCATACCTGCAGTTGATCTGTAAAAAAAACGTATATGCCTTTATGTGGGCCTTAATATACTGATCATTTTCTTACAGAGAGAAGAGTATTGTCCAACAGCGGAACAGTGCTAATTATGCTGACTGTTAGCATGTAGGTTTCTTTTAAAATTAACATATTATATTGTCTTTAACAATCATAAAATCTAGGAAAACTAATCAAGCTGCGGCATTTACGAATACTTCATGAAAAAAAAAATAGAAACTTTACTTTTACTGCCTGACCTACTTCAGCGTTATTGTTGTGAATCACAGTACCGGAAAATAACGGTGAAAATATCGACAAAACCTATTTGGATGACATATTTTTTCGGTAGATTCCGGTTATTTAAAAATATTTGTTATTTATTCATAGTTGTCGTTGCTAGTTGACCATTGTTACTAATTGTTAATATAAACAAAAGGAAACATTGAAATAATGCGCAATAACAATTTCATTGTAAGCAAACTTCTTCAATCCTTATTCAAAATCAAAGACACTACCGCCATTGTTCTTTAGCGGAAGAGTTGAGCACTAAAGTTGATTCGGATACATAATATGTCGGAGTATTTAAAACATTAAGGATTTGTTTTTTGAGGTACGTTCGTGAGTTATATGCCCTCTAGTCCTTTGTCGTAGTTATAAATAACAGTCAGCGTAAAATCAGTTAAAATACAATGGTTTGTTTCTATATCTACAATTATTATAATTATTTTAATATATTGAGGGTGTCCATAAAACCGAAGCTAATTATGGCGTTAACTCAACAACTCAAATAGCAAAAACTGGCAAATAAATTTTAAATCAATTTGAAACACACTAAAACCTTAGTAAACTGGCATTACATTCACCTTGGCATAGTTTACGAAAATATATGGAAGTGACACACTTAGGTACTCTACAAACATCGTGGCCATTTTGTAAATAGTAGCTGTCTAAAGCTCAATTGATATGCAAGGTTCAGCAAGGATTGGTGACCATTCATTACACAGCTAATTTTAATTATTTTTGGCGTAGAGATTGGACAGTAGAGAAGAATAATTCATTGTTTTAGCTTTCGTCTCGATAATTCGTTTGTCATACGAGTAAAATCGCAGGCAATAACTAGTTGTTCATAAAAGAAAACAAATTAAGAATTCACAATGTATATAATAAAGTTTTTTTTAATACAGTTCTAGAAATAACAATTTGAACTACTTTTATCTAGCAATAATCTGTGGAACTGAAGTGTGTCACTGTTATCAAGCTATACATAAAATTAATTAAACATCATTCATGATTGTCGAAGATCAAACATACTTATCTTTATTAATAAATTCCGTAATTATTTTAAGTATTGTACAGCAATTCTTGAAAATCAATTAGGACGGTAAATTCCGAAAATTCTTTGAACAGTATTGAGTTCCGTTTGAAAGGATTACGTGGTTTTTCGTTACTAATCTTCGTTCTTTGGGATCGTGATTTACGATTGTATTTTCTTAGTAAAAAGAGAATAAATTCAAACATTCTCTAGTTAATATTGGAACCAAAAGACCTGGTATAGACACAGCTAAATAAATGAGGAAGTTGATTACCCTCTCGCAAGTTCTTACGCCGAAAACTCTAAATTTAGCATTTATAAAAAGTCTAGCCTATATACACGACAATATTAATGGAAATAGCTTATCGCCATGAGTCAATCTTAAGTAAGAGTACTTCGATCATCGGTTTATCATTACAGTCTCCAAAGTCCACGCAATTTGAAAGTAGCAATTCTTCTTATCAGCCCACGCGTGATGTAAGGTCAGCCGAGGAAAATGACTTATTTACGTATCGCAACATTGTCTATAATTGTGCAATTCTGTCGATTTTGGACAATGGATCTGAATAATGTTGGGTAATAAGGAGTCTTATTTAATTTCACACCCTTGCAAAGGAATCACGCTTTTCTCAGAATTACCTGTAAACGGACCACCCGTTTTATACTTTACATAAAACGGGTGGTCCGTTTACAGGTAATTCTGAGAAAAGCGTGATTCCTTTGCAAGGATAGATTTACCAACCCAAGATTGATCTTGCCTAGCCAGTGCCTACCGTGAGTGTAATTGCCTTAAAATAACAATTCCATTTTCACTTGCAAGTCTAATTACAAGAGTGAAAGTTTCATTAACTAGATGGCTCAATTGATAAATCGAGTCCTCGGTCGCTTAGAGAACAGCATTCCATCACGTCCGTTTTTCCCGAGGGTTTAGGCGGACTTATAATAATAATTAATATTCCTATGTATTTGAGAACTAACCAGACAATTATCCCAAACTCTGAGCAGCTGATGAGAATTTGAGAGCAAAAAATCCAGATAAACCTTAGTCTCATAATAGCTAAAAATTACCTTGGAATAATATTCCTTAACAATGACGGGCAGATGGAGTGTGGGCTGTCCAGTACCGAGATGGGTCAATGACATCAGGTAATTAATTAGTTACACGTGGATAAGATAAGGATAGAACCAGAATAAGTGTCATAAGTAACAGCCTATAGACATCAACTCAGTGAGGTTGATGTAGATAATCATGATGAATACTTCATAACGTTTGTTGAGCTACTCCAGAAATCTAAATACCTACCTTGATGGAATATAAATTAATAGCTTCTTTAAATAACTTTCTTTTATCAATCAGTGTCATAGATCACAGTCCACTTCGGCGTACGTCGCATAAACGATTGTAATACTAATTACTTGTTTATAGTAATGCAGTTTGCAATCGATAACAGCTTGGTGTTGGGTTATTGTCGTTCAAGGTGATAAAAGAGTGTTTGCACCTCTTCAAAGCGTGTTGGAGTTGTATAGACATTGTTCTCGAAGCGGTACAGTTGTAAATATCGCTATCCAAATATATGTTTAAGTAATAACAATGCTGATCAATCGATCTGGAAGATTTGGCTTCTTTTGCATCAAGACTCCTTCATCCCTGAGAAGTTAAGAGGCTCGGTCCGGGACTCCCGGTTGTCATAGGAACAACACCAAAAGCCCGAAAATTCTGAAAATGAGTTTATCCCTAGGATAATCTTATGGATCTGATATCAGTATTGCCCATAATTAGGGCTTCGGAGGTCTGATTTAAATGGACTGGTTGTTTGACTGGCTCGCTTCTTCGCCGACCATCTGCCATCAGTTCCATACCACCTACCTCTTATTGCGCGATGCAATAACTAGGATCACATCTACATCTTAGTGCGCACCCGAATGTAGCCGCAATCGCAGTAAGAATCCTAGTATTCTTCTTTATAAAAATAAATATGATTGAATGACGAATTTTACTGTTCTGCTGATTGAATCATCTTTATAATATAGGTACCATGATCTATTATTGCGCAGCAGCCCATAGATGAAGAATATTCATTAGAATAAAAACAACAATGCTAATTAGATGATAATTTATTTTACTACGCAGTAAGTGGGAGGTGTGTGAACAAAAGAGCTTTGTCCTTTGTAGTCCTAAGTGTATCAATCGTCAAGTCGATACATCTTACCTGAACACAAAAGCTAAAGGGAGGTGATGTTCTTTGTCCAGTGAATACCTTGTTTTTTTTATTCAGTAAGAGCTTGATTGCTCATTAGAGCGGACATTTTCGGGCTGGCTTCCAGTAACCACCGTGAATATCAGAATTTTCTGCAAAGACATCTGGCCTCCGCCACCTTTTTTTTACTATATCGATATCTTATGTGTAAACTAGTTGCTACCGATTATAGTAAAACTTCTTAAAAAAGGCCGGGTTCCGAGCACCCTAAACCGTCGGTCATGCATGAAGAGATTAATGAATGTAGATGAAGCGAAAGTAGTGTGCCAGGATCGTGGCAAATGGAAATCCATAGTCTCTGCTTACCCCCATGGTAGACAGGCGTGACAATATGTATGTATTTATGAAACGTAATTTAGACTCTTTGCTGAATTCTCTGTTTCCGGTTACGTATATCACCATCACCGCAAAATGAGAGGGATTAGGCTATAGTCCACCACGCTGCCTTAGTGCGGGTTGGCAGACTTCACACGCCGTCGAGAAAATCTCTTAGGCAGGTTTCCTTACGATGGCTGTTTAACTTCAAAAGTTAAAAATCACTAGTCTACCACAGCACTATCCCATTTAAAAAATATGAAACAGCTGTGATCAGAGTTACCCGGGTAACGCACCTTTGACATTAATGGCCGAAAATTAATTAACACTGTTTCACTAACAATTAAGGAAAACATCGTTATGCAATCCGAACGCCAAAGGTCGCAAACTTATTGTAAAGCCTTGAAGCCTGTCAACCGTCAGGGCAGTGACTTCCCTAAAAGTTCACATTTTGAATCATTGGAGATCGATCCTTGTGGAAATCTATGAGGGAGGCCTTCGATCAGATGTTGGATGATGAGGTGATCAGGCCAGTTCTCATTATACACTGCACACTAACAAGACAGATCGACATAAAAATTTGTATAAAGAGTGAATAAACTCATCGCTTCAGAATGATTCAAACATGCGTCACATCCTCAATGGCGGGTCCGGCTACAGTAAATGATCCGTTATGACTTATGAGAGATCACGAGAAAACACATTGTTGGAAAGTATAAAACAAAACAATTCTCATATATAATATCAACATCACAACTGTATTCACCGAAAGTTAAGTAGAGGTATATTGCGTTTATGAAAGACGATGTTATGTGTTGCGGACCGGGTACAAATCCAAGCTACACAAAACTACCTTACGAATAAGAAGCCGCAGTTGCTTCCAGTTCCAGTATCAGAGTCAGTCCACGAAACATAACATACCATAAGGCCGTATTCCTCGAAGAGTTAGTCAGAGGTGTACTAATTTACTCCCACTCTTCGCCGGTATGTGTAGGTCCCATGTAATAGGGGGCGAGCCTGTTGCCATTAACCGGGCACAACTCCAGACTCGAAGCTGCTACTGAGAATTTCATAGAAAAACCCTAACAACACTGCTCGACTTGGTGATCGAACACAGGACCTCTAGGTTAGCAGTCGCATTTAGGACCATTAGTGACTAGACTAACGAGGCAGCTAGTCCACGAAAGAATATGCAATTTCTATTGCAAGTGCTCCTGCTGTTAAAAGAAATCATCGGTTGTTAATTTTTTTTATTGATGACTTGAATACGTTTGACTATAGTTTGGTTGATAGACACCACATCAGAGTTCAAGACAATACACTATGTACACACGACGGAATACAGTTTCTCATATGATCTGCACTGTAAAATCTGTTTTTGCCTGGATGGCCATTTCTTATTTTAATTCTCCAACATCTTTTCATCCCGTCCCACGCCGCGTTTCTTGGGCTCCACACTAAAACCTTTTTGTCAACCACTTGCTATAAAAAACCTGCCCACACCGCACTAATTTCCGCGATTTTGTCATAATGCCCTTCACAGTGCCTTGAACCTGATGCCCTTTCGTTTGGAATAGCATCACGTAATGCGACGCCAAATACGGCAGTGTCCATATATTTCAGCCTGTATTGCACCTTCGTTCCTTAAAGAGTGTCGGGTGTTTTGAATTGTAACAGGCAGGATACTCTTCGGTCAAAAACCTTTGCTAAATCCGGCCATCGGCCAACGGTTTAATTTGTCTTCAAAATATTTAAAGGAAATTTGTTTGATGAGGAATTATTTCAAAGATGCTGACATAATGGCTTTGTTAACTTCAGATTTTGATAATCCATGCCCCTGTTGAAAGATTATTTAATTCGAGGCTTTATTTCTAGGAGAGAGGATAACCTTATCCTCTTCGACGCCTTCGCTTAGTGTAGCGTTAAGATGCATTTCCAGAGACGGAACATCTACTTTGAGGTCATACATTTGTTCCGTGTAAAGATGAATTACATGCAGACTAAATGATGCATTATGCATTAGTAACACGGATGAAACAACAAGTTTTAAGTACTTTTAGGTAGAATATCGTTGTATAAATTTAGTGGTAATTTTGTCTTATCTTGCAATGACGCATATCCTGTCCCGACAGGATATCCAAAAATTCCCCAAGACTCCAGAGTTATACGGATTTTTTTGAGTATTCCGAATGTATCATGAATATTGTTTACCTATTTTTGCATTACTCCTGTCTCGAGCTTGATGTCCTTAGTTGGATAGCGGTAATGGGTTTTTTATGTAAGGAAAATTCCTAATTTTCTCTTTACGACATGGATCTAGTTTTGGATATAAATAACGAGGCTTTCCATTGGTAAATTTTCAAAAACTTTTCAGTAGATCTAGAGACCCAGATCATCCTACAACCTAATAAACTTTAGCTCTTTGTTATATTAGTATAGATAATCAATTGTTTAATCGGTGAAGGAAAACATAGTGAGGCAACGGCATGTGAAGTCTGCCAATCCGCAGTAGGCCATGGTGGACTTAAACCTAACCCCAGCAATGGGGCGAAAAATCAGTCGATGATATACTGGTATACTACGCCAGATTGCCTGTCAAATCTTTTAAAAGTTATTCCAAGACAGACTTGATTCCGTTCACGTTATCAACAACTCAAGGTCTTACCCTTGAGGGGATTTCGGTAAAAATAACTTGCGATAATGCATATTTATGAAGGTTACGTAGCTATTATCTGACCAGGCTACATTTTTCATGATTTCCGTTTAAACAGTATTAAATAAGTAGGACTGTCTTTCCGTGTATACGGTGTCATCCTGCTTTGCGTTCTTTCAACGCAACGGAGGAAAGCAGTGAGGGACTTGTCTAAAGTCAGAGAAAACGGAGGACCATTCTTAGGGCCTTGTGTAAGTTTATTTTCATGCATTTGGCTTTCTAATTGGTTAAGAGCTCGGAGCAGGCCAATCAGCATTCAGAACGCGGTTGATGCGTAAAATTGAGATGATGAAACGAAACTTACATTAGTGCATACATTAGTGTTAGTAGATAGTGTTAATTTGAGTATTTTTTATATTAATAGTTCCATGTTTTCACCATACGCTTTTAATTGTGTTGTCATTACGTCATCCATGATTGTGACGTCACTCACAATCGCTACGTGCTAGAATGTAATTGTGTTTATCATCTTTGTTGTATTTAAGATCGCATTTGTATGTACTGATCATTGTAAAAATATAATGTATTTCTTATTATACATATAAGTTAATTATGCTACTAACATTGAGCTATTAACCGACATAGCAAAGTGAGTGGCCCAATTCGTTGTTGATTAATCACCACAACTCGTGAATCATCGTCATTGAAAGTCCTTTTTTTGTATAGTACGGAATACTGTCATGCCGGTCTGCCACCTAGGGAGGCAACAGTTTATAGGACTCGTACCGACTTAAAACCACATTTGTTTTTCCTTGCCCTATGGTCATGGCTATGAGATTCGTGACATTCGCCACCACCATAACAAGATCACGAACGCCCTTCTCTTATGCCATGTCTCTTCCATATCTGTTACAGCGTTGCCAGGCGTCCGGATATAGCCGGACATAGTCAGGCTTTTTTATTCCGACTGATGACTTTGTTCCACTGATTAATACAATAAATATAAATAAAATCGAATACCAAAGCAGTCTACTTAGATTGATTTATATTTCATACAAAAATTACAAGATTTATGGTTATGATAAAAAATTCTTGATTTTACATATAAAATACTGAGACTATTAATACTGAGACACAAAATCCTCAATAATGTAAGGTGTCCGGCCTTTTTAGCCAAATGTCCGGCCAAACTGGCTCGTCTGTCCGGCCATTAGGTTTGGCGACCTGGGAACCCAATCTGGGGCCGTATTACCACGTATTAATGCCATCATTTTTAGGTTGTGAGAGAAGGATGCCGCTCTACAGGTTAAATAGTGGCGTCCCTCTTTTACAACGTAACAATGATGGCACCCTCTGTCAGCCGTAAAATCATCTTCCTGTGTAGCCAATATCATCTCTCATACAGTCCATACATCTTTTCTTTGATCTCGCCTTTCCCTGTATATCATTATTCTTTTCACAACACCATATTAGCAACCCAGACAAATTCTACAAAAGTGCTCTACCACCATATTTTTTTTATCTGTAATTGTTTTTAATGACCAGTCCGTGTCCCAGAGAGCTAATTAAGCCGTCAGTCCCCGTTGTCATACATGCTACAAATACCCAGACAATAATTAGTGTAACAATAGATTATTGTTTATTTCAAATCGACTTGACAATTAGTGTTGTCCGGAAAGGTTGACTTATTCATAGGATATCGGCATTGCCCAGAAATTGTGTTGTAGAGTTCTGATGGTAGTCGATTGTAAAATAATATTTAGCTGCACCTGGGTAAATGCTATAATGATGATGAATCTACATATAAGAAAAGCACTCATTAAAGATTGCATACCAGATTTTTCTTAATAAAGAAGACAATTTCCGCTTTAGGGAGCTCACAACTTCTGTGTCGCAAGGGACTTCACAACCATACAATTAGAGGTACAAAGTATAAACACACTATAAACATACATACATAGATAACATTTGTAAATTTTGCGTTGCTGTGAAATAGTACTCAATATTTAAAACAATAAATAACGGAAATATTGTTTTTCATGCCGGAGCACGCATGCGTAATTCGTACCGAGTCTGCCAGCATACTTTCTAATGCAAAATTGCAAATTAAAATTAATTTAATGTGTGCCAACAATCTTACACTATATTACAAATGTAACTCTACAGGCACAAACTTTCAAATAACTCCAAAGCTTTCCAAGAATTTAAAGCATAAATAACCTAATGATATAAACAAAGACCAAGTCATAGACTATTATTCGCTTAAGGTCCTATTTAATTTGGGGCAAGCCTATTACTGTCAACCGGACACAGATCCCAACTTCGTGCCGCTACTAAGAATTTCTTACCCGTATCGATAGCAGATTACTCGATTTGAAGCCAGGACTTTTAGTGGGTTATTAATTAGTATGCCCCGCTCTTAAGGGTCGTAGCTTGATGTTACATCTATACTTCCTATCCTACTTCCTACTAATATTATAAATGTGAAAGTTTGTGAGAATGGATGGATGGATGTTTGTTACTCCTTCACGCAAAAACTACTGAACGGATTTTGATGAAACTCTACAGTATTATTGTTTATACATCAGAATAACATATAGGCTTTAAATTATAACGATATTTTGGGAAATTCCCACGGGATTGGGAAAAAACTATTCCACGCGGACGAAGTCGCGGGCAAAAGCTAGTATATTATAAAGAGGTGAAGTATGTGAGTTTGTGACGTTTTAGGGGGTAATCTCTAGATCTACTTAACTGATTTTAAAATAACACTCATATGCTATAGCATATGAGTGTAAAATAACACTCATATGCTATAGCATATGAGTGTTATTTTTAAAATCAGTGTCAGTTTTCCAAATCAGTTATATGCTATATATTATCCCAAATCATGAAAAGAAAGTTGTAATCCACGCGGGCGGAGAGATAGTAGCCAATAAACCTACCTAAAGCATTGGCCTATCAAAGAAATTTAGAAAAAGAGAAGAGAGAGATTTGCGCGTTTAACCAAAACAAAACTCTTTAACTCTTCTTCAGCTTTATTTTATTTTGAGATCTTTTTAACTAACTTAAATAAAGAAGATTATCAATTTAACTCGTAGCTACGTAATAATATTGTTGGAATTGGAACCATATTCGTATAATGTTATGTTAGTTTATGTGATCTTGTAATTTTTATCTTCTTGGTTATGATAAAATACTATCGACTTAGGCCAATACACCTTTTTTATGTGAATATAAACTAGTCTAAATAATAATTTTATTACAATTTAGTGTCTATTGTTTGTTCCATATCTCTGGGCAGTACAAATCGTTAAACCGGTACTTACCGGTATCATCGATAATTCACGAGCCGCATTTATCGATCGTTGCCCGTCCTTATTGTTGCAAATGTCACAGCCCTACGCGGGTGTGTGACCCCGGTGCGCAGTTTTTTCAACTCGTGCGAATTTCACTTTGCGACCTCCTTTTATGATACCATGGTTTTTAATCTACTTTTTTATAAACGTGCGAAATTGTTATTTAAATATAAATATAGAGATGTTGAACCTTTTATAACAAACCTAGGCATTATATTATTTTAATTTTTAAAGTGGTTGTTTTAGTGGAACAGAAGGCAAACGACACGCATTGCTACAATGAGACTGACTCATTTTTGAAGTCGGTTGAAAACATTTGAATTTATTAAGAGTTACTTTTTATAAGTGTAAGAGTGCAGTGATAGCCTAGTGATATGACCATTGGACTGCCAAGTCAAAGGTCTCGAGTTCGAATCCAAGGTACGGACCTCTTACTTTTCTAAGTCATATGCGTATTAATAATTAATTATCACGCGCTGAAACGGTGAAGGAAAACATCGTGAGGAAACCTGAATGTCTGAGAGATTTTCTTTACGGCGTGTAAAGTCTGCCAACCCGCAGTAGGCTAGCGTGGCGGACTATAGCCTAATCCCTCTCGTCCTGAGAGGAGACCCGTGCCCAGCAGTGGGACAATGTAACGGGTTGATGATGATGATGATGATGACTTTTTATAAGAGTTGTCTCACTCCGACGACTTGACCTGTAGAGCTTTTCCAGCTAGGCGGATCATAAGATCCACTTCCACCAAGCAAGCGTCAAGCGGTCTACCCTAGATGATTTCATTGTCATAGTTAAACAATGAGAACTATGTGTGTATAATACACACACACATGCACAGAATAGCTTGACGATGTGTTTACAAACAATTAGTAATCTGCGTTTGCGCTCGTAAGAATGCGATGACCAATTACTATATAGCTATTGTCATAAGCTGCTGATAGTCGGAGGTTTGCAGACCCTTAGCAACAGGAAGGAGGGAGAGGTGTTTTTTTTTTAAACTTATTAGCAATGTGGGTCGCACATTACTAGTATTCTTGTTAACCCCTCGCGCTAAGTGCTTATGTTACGAGCGGGTTCACATCGGTAGTGCAATGGGTGGGTTTCGAACCGGCAACCACATGATCGCAAGTCCGACGCCCTAGCCAATTGGCTACTGTGGCTTCATTAATTTTGAGATACACTTGTCACAGGATTCGTGGAGAGTACAGTCGACTAAAAAATTAGGTATACAGGCAGGTAACGACATCTGTGTTTTGTTTTGACAAAGATTGTGTAATGTTTCATAGTGACAAGATCAACTGACAAAGCATTTTGTGGTGTACCTTCAGAATTGATGGACTTACACTAACCAAATTTACATCAGACTAACTACAAAATCAATCAAAATAACTGCGCGTGTCTGAAGTTAGCCGTTCGAAACTGCCGCACAGCCAAAATCGATACATCGAATGATATTTTGTGTGCAATTTCGAAGAAATTAGTAAAGAAAATTATCACAAGTGCGAAACGACCTCAAATTGACTTTTCATCCACCGAAATTTACCATTTGCGAACAACTTAACTGCCGCAAAGTAATTTTGAATAACTGTAGTTAGACATATATCTTCTTTGAATAATTACGACATCGAAATCAATTTACGAAAGGTAAAGATATCGCGGATTAAGAGATGGTGTGTTTAGTTGCAACTGCTTACCACCAAACCCTTTGGAAGATAATGATGTAATAGCAGTAGTGTCGCGCTGGCATATCTACTCGCCAGCATGAATGTGCCCACACGACCGGGGAAGTACTACCCTCCCACTGAAGTATAGAAAAAAAAAAAGAGTGTGGAGCGCCGGACGCCAAATCGGCGGCGATGACTTACCATCAGGTAGCTCGCCTGCTCGTTTGCCGAGGTATACCATAAGAAAAATACAGATATTATTCCCTGCCTGTATACCTTTCCCTTTAACTGTACATAACTTGTTTTTTATGGGTTCTTATGAGAACCGGGACCAACGGCCTATCGTGCTTTCCGAGGCACGGAGGACTTCCAATGTGTTAAGACAGTGGGCACCCATCCATATACTAAACGGCAAGTGCAGCACTTCCACGAATCAGCGTAAAAAGCAAAAAAATATATAAAGGAAGTGCCTGATGACGTAACGCCGCCATTTTTTTTGCGATGACCTGTGCAATGTCATGTTCCCACCAAGTAGTTATCTATAGCTATGTAACCTTTTTAGAAAATCATAGTATCATCGCGCTTGTATTCCTCTAGGAGTTATATAGTCAGAAGTGTATTTTTAACCGACTTAAAAAAGAAGGAGGTTCTTAATAGGCTAATGAATCGGTCAATCTAAGTAGGATCGTGTTTGTGACATGGATGCTGTAAAGGATCCATCATACCATCACGCCTGTATTCCCCGAAGGGTTAGGCAGAGGTGTAGGTACTAATTGTACACCCACACTTCGCCGGTATGTTTAGGTCCCATGTAATAGGGGGCGAGCCTATTGCCATTAACCGGGCACAAATCCACACTCCGAGCTGCTACTGAGAATTCCTTAGAACATTTTTTCGACCTGGGTATCGAACACAGGACCTCTAGCGTAGCTATCCGCTACTTTCAAACCCGCTCCTTTCAAATTACATTAATCTACACAATGATTATTGCCAACCTTGAAAAGGTCTCCGCCCCTTTGTGACGTAAAAACCGTCATCTTTCGCTGATTTAAATAGCATGGCGTATGACGTCATTACCATAAGAAGTGCGCAAGGGAAACCCGACAGAAAATGTCACATAACTCGATTATGTAAAGCCGATTACATAAAACGTCAAGATTAGGTACTTTGGAGGGTAGTTACGTAGATTCTTCGATGATTGAAACATATCAATTATAAGTACAGTGGTTATAGCTGTTACCTGACCCACCGAGACCCTGCCGTCCCACCTAGGGTGGGTCAGGTAACAGCTATAACCCACTGTACCTATTTATTCTATTTACCTTATTACTCTAGTGGTCCTAAGCGCGACTGTTACGGTAGAGGTCCTGGGTTCGATTACCAGGTCGAGCAAAGTGTTATTGGGTTTTTCTATGAAATTCTCAGTAGCAGCTCGGAGTCTGGATGGTGCCCGGTTAATGGCAATAGGCTCGCCTCCTATTACATGTGACCTAAACATACCGGCGAAATGTGGGTGTACAATTAGTACAACTGTCTAACCCTTCGGGGAATACAGGCGTGATGGTATGCTACTTTGTTATTTGAGTCAAATAAATATTTCTTTATTTTAATAACTTTAAGCTGCGGTAGCCTAATGGCTAGGGCGTCGGACTTGCGATCATGTGGTTGCCGGTTCGAAACCCAGCCATTGCACTACCGACGTGAACCCACTCGTAACACAAGCATTTAGGTTAGCACGAGGGGTTAACACGAATACTAGTAATGTGCTACCCACATTGCTATAGTAAGCCTTAAAAAAAACAGGCATTTTCGGATCCAGCCACGAAAGGAATTGGGAAAATTCCCTAACTCGTGGGTACTAAAATTAATCTGTCATTTTACTTCGGAGAATGGCATGAGGTTGCAAAACCCAGGATACACTTGTACACAAACAAAGTCAGCAACCTCACCAAGGCCGCGCGGGAGTAACGCACTTTGTGCCAATACCCTGTTCGTATTAAAATGCGCTCGCGCATGTGGCCCCGCTAAGAATAGGCCTGTATTTCTCGGCCTGTGGCTTTCTGACAGGAGATTTTTATTACCAGGCCTGGTGATATGACTCTTGAGCTGCTAAGTCAAAGGTCTTTGAATCCATAGCACGCATCTTCGACTTTTCATAATCATTTGCGTATCCATACTAATATTATAAAGAGGTAATGTTTGTAAGGTTGTAGGGGGTGATCTCTGGATTTACTTAACATACCATCACGCCTGTATTCCCCGAAGGGTTAGGTAGAGGTGTCCTAATGCACACCCACACTTCGCCGGTATGTTTAGGAACTATGTAATGGGGGGCGAGCCTATTGCCACTAACCGGGCACAAATCCAGACTCGGAGCTGCTAAACTGCAACACTGCTTAATGTGGGAATCGAGAATCGAAGACAGAACCTTTACCGTAGCATAGACTAATGAGGCAGACTGAATTTATGTCCATATTGTAAATTAATACGTTCAATGATAATACAGTGGTTAGACATTGTAATGTTATCGCATTGGAACAACGGCATCGGTAACATTAACTAGTTAGTTAACCAACACACACTGATACGGTAATGTGCCTATGACCTATTTATGACACATCTACGGCATTTTAAAACGTTGACCATATTTAGAGCGATCAACAAAACAAATTTAAAATTGTTTCAAACATAAGGAAGTTGTAAGCATGTCTATCTGTCTCTGCCAGCATGAATGGGTCGGCGTGATCTCCCACAGAATATCGACGTCAAGTAGCAGTATGCATACTGTTGCGTTTCGTACGGAGAGTGTGAAGTGCCGAAGGCCCAACTTCCTCAGTCCCTTCCCTTTTCCATAAATAGGGCTAGGCAACGCCTCTGCAACCCCTTTGGTTGGTATTGTAGATGTCTATAAGCGGCGACGACTACTTACCATCAGGTAGCTAGCCTGCTCGTTAGCCGAGATCACCATCATCATCATCAATCCCATTACATTGTCCCACTGCTGGGCAGGGGTCTCCTCAGTACGAGAGGGATTAGGCTATAGTCCACCACGCTAGCTTACTGCGGGTTGGCAGACTTCACACGCCGTAAAGAAAATCTCTCAGGCATGCAGGTTTCCTCACCATGTTTTGCTTCACCGTTGATAATTAATAATTATTAATACGCACATAACTTCGAAAAGTGAGAGACAGTGCGTGCCTTGGATTTGAACTCGAGACCTTTGACTTGGCAGTGCAATGGTCATATCACAAGGCTATCACAGCACTTAGCCGAGTTATCCTAAAAAAATACCACTCATTGCGGGATTCCATTGCCGCTTACCATCATCTTGCTTGCTTGTCATCTCAGTCCAAAAAAAACAACAAGTACTTGCTATATATTTCGCTGTGTAGGTGGTTATTCGCGCTGAACACAATTAGTTTTCGACATAAAAAAAGTTGTGTAAAAACGTGAGCGACCCTGAACCCTGCTCATAGGACGATGGCGAATGGCGTTGTAGATATTGTTGGCTAAATAAAAACACAATGTGACTTTCGGTAAATGTTATATTCATAGAAGATCGGCGTCAAGTAGCAGTATGCATAACCACGACACAAAAACCAGTCTTTCTGTGGCATCGTAGCTCCCGAAATGATGAACCGATTTTGATTTTGTTTTGGGCTACGTGGACATAGGATACTGCTACTTGACGTCGATATTCTGTGGGGGAAGGTAGTACTTCCCCAGTTGTGCCGATCCATTCATGCTGGCATGTAGATATGCCAGCGAGACACTACTACTAATAAATAAACTTGTTATTTTCACGATGAAGATTGCCTGAAAATGTCTTCAAAATCGGTGGAGTCGTTTTGGAATTCACAAGGATATTTATAATGAATTTTTAAGTGACGGAAAGCTCTTTTAAATACAAAATATCTCGCTATGTACAGAAATCTGCTTGTTACAATTTTATTCGTTTTACAGTATACCAAAGCTGTATTAAGTTACACCACTCTTGGGTCGTTAACAGGTTATTTGCGCCATGAGGTTCAAGCAAAAATAAACCAGTTTATATCAATTGAAACTCACAGGGTTTGCAACCTCTGGCTACTCGAGAATGTACCGTAAGTTCGCGTTTCCATTGATGCACGACACGGCATTCGTGGAGGGGCACAAGGAAGTGACGTCCGATTTTTTGACAAGGAAGAACACTGCTGTTTAGTTCGTCTGAGGTGTCAACGCATTGCTAATTCTGCTTCTAAGCAGTAATGTGCATTGTTTTGTCCGGTTTGAAGGGCAATGTAGCCACGCACAAGCCACGTTATCACGCATATACAATTTAAAAACGGAGGTCCCAAAATGATACTGCAATGTGCCTAGTGATACCACCGAAAAAGAAATAATAATTTCTCCAAAATTTGAGAAAGATTGGGTCGCTAAAACTTTAGATATGTCGGCTTGGAAAAAGGGAAGGCCCATTTCGTCCTACTGCTGGGCAAAGGCCTTCCGCCGTAAATAAAATAGCTCGTATAAATAAGTATTTATTGATAAGTTATGTGTGCTATTTGCGTCTCTGTGTTGACCAAGGATTTTTTTTCTCACTTATTGTCGTCGTTGCTGCATTTTGTCGTGCCGTACGTGCAATGGAGACGAGCTCTCATTTTTGTTACAAAAACTACTGGACGATACAGAAAGCGGTACTCTTCGATACGGCGTGCAGTAGGAGCTTCTTTTTATGGAGCCCTGACTACCGGTAGCTTGGACTCTGTTCCCAATTCATGGTACGATAGATGGTTATTTCTACATACATACACTCACGCCTTTTTCCCACAGGGGTAGGCAGAAACTATAGACCGCCGCTTGCTACGACTCTTGTATAATACTACTTGTCTCTTTCGCTTTTTCCACATTCATACATCTTTTCACACAAACGCTCCAGTTGGTAATTTCTGACGCTTGTACGCACGGCTACACATCAAGCTATACAAAACCAATTTAGACTGACCTCCCTTTGTTAAGATTCGCCTCACAATTCGAGGCCAGCCTATACCGGCTTTCTTGGGTTTGATTCCCAGGTAGAATTTTTTATTGGGGGTTTTTATTAGCATTCTCAGTAGCAGCTCGGAGTTTTAGATTTATGCCGATTCCCAACAGTTTGTGGGTATTTTAGGTCCCTTAAGGCGTTAAGTATTTCACAAAATTTATAATTTTTATCCAAGGGTTAAATCTCCATTGATATTGTCTCCTTGAAGCCCCGAAACAAGTTCAATGCACCAAAGAGTACTTACTTATATTATTAGCAATAAAAACACAGTCTTCTAAATATGTACCAAAACTCAGCTGATTCATAAAGGTATACGACCTTCGTCCACTCTGATTGAACCAAATCTTTTTCGCTAGTGCATAGACCCGATAATATTACCCCCACCCTCTTGCCACCCGTCTAGACAACCTGTAGGTAGTCGAAAAAAAGTGCAACAATATTGTCAGTTTGCTTTGAGACGTCGCGAGGAGCGGACGTGTTGCGCGCTTTCGATATTCGAAAGTTTTTTACGTATACGCGTGTTCTGTGATAGTTTTGTATTGTAGTTTTGTATGTCTGTGATAATTTAGTTGTAAGATATGTTCTGTTTGTTTGGTGCTAGTAAGTATTTTTTTATTGGACATCACGCCTGTATTCTCCGAAAGCATAGACAGAGGTGTACTTATGTACCTACACCCACAATTCACCGGTGTGTTTAGGTCCCATGTTATGGGGGCGTGTCTTAACTCCGAGCTGCTTCTGAGAATATAGCAAATCCGAATAAAAATTGGCTCTACCTCGGAACCGAATCCGGGACCTCTAGTGCAGCAGTCGCACTTAGCACCTTAAGACTAAAGAGGCAGATGGGGGAGTTACTTTTCTAAATTTAAAAAATATTTAGACTGGAACGGGTTCATACATATACATGCACGCCTGCCTCCCATGGGGGTAGGCAGAGACTATAGATTTCCACTTGCTACGATCCTGGCACACTACTTTCGCTTCATCTACATTCATTAATCTCTGGAACAGGTGTTAGTACAATATACTAACATATTATGATTATGAAATATCTATTACTATATATTATTATTAATATTACAAAACTGAAGAGTTTGTTTGTTTGCTTGAACGCCCTAATCTCAGAAACTATGGGTCCGATTTGTTAAATTCTTTCAGTGTTAGATAGCCCATTTATCGAGGAAGGCTTTAGGCTATAACATCACGCTATGACCAATAGGAGCGGAGCATGAGCGGTGCAAAAACGGGGAAAAAAATCCTTGTAAATGTAAAACCGTTGGCGGAAAGCTAGTCTATGAATAATATGAAAGGTATCGCTGATGCATGGTACTCAGAAGTCCAAAAAGCCTGACGACCAGTCCATCCTCCGAATATCGGCGTTGCCCAGAAATTGTGTTGCGGAGGTCTGATGGCGGTGGCTTCGTGTAAAATACTGATATTTAGTCGCATCTGGGTAGACGTTAGGTTTCCGGCCCCAACATAATTAGGAAAAGGCTAGAAGTATGGATATCAGCTGAAACTGAAGAAAAATTCGTCCTTAGCGAGGGTTCGAACCTGCGTCCCTCAAGCCAAGTACATCGAACGCTTTAGCCACTAAGCTACCGAGACCACTGCCTGTGAAATTCTCTCCGTATTTGACGTCCAAATGTAAATTTTTTAGCGCAAAAATTTGTGATACCTATACAGATTATTTTGCATAAACAACATAACATACCATCACACCTGTATTCCCGAAGGGTCAGGGACAAGGTGTACTAATGTACACCCACGCTTTGCCGGTATGTGGTCCTATGTAATAGGGGGCGAGCCCATTGCCATTAACCGGGCACAAATCGACACTCCGAACTGCTACAGAGAATTTCATAAAAAATCTCAATAACACTGCCTGACCTGGGAATCGAACCTCTAGCTTAGCAGTCGCGCCTAGGACCACGAGGCTAACGAGGCAGTAGCATAAATAATACCAAATATATAAAAAAAATAACTTGTGACAGATACTTGGAAAGGTTTACTTTTTTTTTACTATAACTTGACCATTGAGACTGCCTCATTAGTGTAATGGTCCTAAGCCTGACTGCTACGCTTGAGGTCCTGGGTTCGATCGGTCGGACAAAGTGTTATTGGGTTTTTCTATGAAATTCACAGTAGCAGCTCGGAGTCTCGATTTGTGCCCGGTAAATGGCAATAGGCTCGCCCCCTATTACATGGGACCTAAACATGCCGGCGAAATGTGGGTAGCCTAGTACACCTCTGCCTTACCCTTCGGAGAATACAGGCGTGATGGTATGCTATCAAAATCGACTAAAGAGGTAATATCTTGTCATCAAGTCTCATCTGATTTTTCAACGTGAAACAATCTATTATTTACATAATTAAACCATATTTGTCTTATAGTATATGTGTCAGTTTAGAATTATGTCGATTATGTATACATATGTAATTATGTACATATTTTTCTTTGTTATTAAGAGACCTTGTTTTTAATTTATAACAAAGCATTGATGACCTTTTGAGCACTTGGGTAAACGTTGTACGTAGCACGTGACAATTTAGTATGCTCGTAAATAAACCAAGAATTTACACACGGCTAACATTAAGCTATACAAAACCACAACATACGTACATACATACATATATATTGTCATGCCTGTCTCCCATGGGGGTAGGCCAGTGGCGTAGCACGGGTCACTAGCACCCGGTGCGGATCCCGAATTTGCCGCCCCTTAATTTTTTAAATGAATAACAAAAAATGTAGGGCATGATAAAACTAAACTGAAAAGTAAACAAATGTTCTCACATAAAACAAAAGTAAAATTCATTGTTGATACTGTATTTTATTCCTCAACGAAACAATCATAAGATACTTGTTTTTTTTTAATATTTTTTTGACCACCTGTGAAATGCCGCCCCCGCCAAATTGCCGCCCGGTGCGGACCGCACCCCCCGCCCCCCCACGCTACGCCACTGGGGTAGGCAGAGACTACTTATATGTATGAATGTGGAAGAAGCGAAAGAGATATGCAAGAGTCGTAGCAAGTGGCAGTCCATAGTTTCTGCCTACCCCTGTGGGAAAAAGGCGTGAGTGTATGTATGTATGTATGTAGCAGTAGAAATTGCGACATCAACAATAATTTATTCACAATTGAGTATTAAAGCTTTTGCTTAAAAATCGCTATCGTAGTAGATTTAGGTGTAAATTGTAATTTTTTACCGAATTCACTATTTTACACCAAAATCTTCGACGATAACGATTTTGAACGATTCGATGAATTTCGCGCCCAAGTCTAACGCTTTAGCCTTAAATCAATCTATTTCCTAGAGCGTAGCTCACATTTAAACACTAGCTCTGTTTGCCAGGTGAACGAGCTAACGTAGGGAGTTAGGGACCCTTTGTCGTCTGAACGTTGACCTAGGTTAGGTCTCGAACGTCTAGACCTCGTCTAGACGACCCGGTGTTCGTCGCGAATTCAATTTGAGAGCTAAAATTTTGAAATTGAAAATGGTCCTGCAAAATATGGCTTCCATCTATTCTGAAAAATGTTTGTAAACCCTGTTTTGTTGACAGTTCTTTGTTATTCGAATTTTTATGCAAAAGGTAATAAAAATAAATAAAATAATGAATAACTCATTTATTTATTATGCAATAAATCTTTTCAATTCTTGATTATTTTTCTGAAGCTTTTCGGGAGAACGAGTTTGCTTCGAATTTTCTTTGTTTTTTTTTAAACATGTTCTGACTTATTGTTATTTTAATAGCAAGTGAGATTTAAGGACTGAGGTTGATTCTCATGTCGGTAAAAGTTTTATTTGGTTTTTATTATATTATACACTTTTTGTAGCAGTACTTTTATGGTTTTCCCTCTAAAACTGATCTAAAATTTATTTATTTATTTAATTAATTAATTACAACGGTCTCTTAACCAATTATAGTAACTAATAAATATAAACTGTACGAAATTAACAAAAATTAACAAAAAAAGGCTGACAACACTTTCATAAATTCCTCTCACAGTACTTCTGACATACTAATAAGATCTTCGACCATCCATCCGCAAACAAATCATCTGTTGGATTACCTAGAATCCAAGAGATCATTAAGCGCGGCCATAGTGCGAGGAATAGTGGATAACATATAGTGGTTGCAATAAATACATCTCTGGCCAATGTTTTTTTGTGCGATAATTAAATGTTTAGCTGAATCAGTGACCAGGCGCGCATAAAAGCGAACAATCAAATTTAATTTATTAATTTAGTCTATTTTTTTTGCAGGTGAGTGTGTCAACGTGTTCGATTCGAGTCACGATGAGAAATTGGATACCGTGAGTTATTAGACCTCCTCATGTTTTATATGACCCTGGTATTTTGAATTAAGATTACTATCTCTTATAATGGGAATTTAATTAAAAAAATAACAGCACAGAAGGCTAACTGAATGGTTTTTTGCACATAGTTCACAGATTCGAATTCCGTATGTAATAACTATTTCAGTGACTAAAGCTAGGACATTTCAAAGCCACTACAAATAATTTGCGTTTTTCTAAATTTAATAATAATATAATATTATGATTATCGATGTCACCGTCCCGCATGACGAGAACCTCGTGAAGGCTGAGAAAGAGAAACGGCTAAAATATCTCGACTTAGCCCACGAGGTGGTCGCCATGTGGGATGTGGACTCGGCCATCATTGTGCCGATAGTCGTTACGGTCAATGGACTTATCGCTAAGAGCCTCGACCAACACCTCAGGAGGCTCGAGCTGGGTGGCTGGGTTACGGGCCTGATTCAGAAGGCAGTACTCCTTGATACGGCGCGTATTGTGAGGAGGTTCCTGTCTCTGGGGCCCTAACCACCGGTAGCTTGGACCCCGTTCCCCATGCCGGTGGATTTCTATTTTTTTATATTTTTAAATGTTTTTTTTAATATAATATGTATTTTATATTAGAAAAAATTTAGAAATAAAAAAAAATATGTATTTTAATGAATAAAGGGAATATAATATTACTTACATAAAGGATCTGATATGTATCGCAAGTGTATTTCCAAAATCATCTTAAAAATAACCGTAATATTCACAAACTGTGGTACTTAGTGAGTTTGTAGGGGATAATCTCTAGATCTACTGAACCGATTTTGAAAATTATTTTACCAATAGAAAGCCACGTTATTTGTGAGTGTCAAAGGCCTAATCGCTCAACGTAGTGGGCACAGTTAATTAAACAGATCCTTAGTAGAGTTCGATCTCTCTGTTATTATGCAGACCCAAAGAACAAAGAGATCATCACTATTAGTTTGTGATTAAATTCTTTTTATTCTCCTCGGGAGCGGAGCCGCGGGAAAAAGCTAGTACATACATACATAACATACCATCACGCCTGTTTTCCCCGAAGAGATAGGCAGAGGTGTATTAATGTACACCCACATTTCCCCGGTATGTTTAGGTCCCATGTAATAGGGGGCGAGCCTATTGCCAATTCCAGACTTCGAGCTGCTACTGGGAATTTCATAGAAAAACCCAATAACACTTTGCTCGACCTGGGAATCGAACCCAGGACCTCTAGCGTAGCAGTCACGCTCGTCGCGCTTGGCTGCACCACTAGACTAAAGAGGCAGTCAAAAACTAGTACCTAATTATTTTATATTTAATAATAATGATAAACTTAATTTCTTATACAATTACTTCGGCGTTATTACAGTCACTTAAGTAACCTAATATTAAAATAATTACCTCAACTTACGGACAGATATGCAATGTTGCAACATAATACCTCTTTCTGCCTTTCGCAGTCGGTAAATCAAGGTCGGAAGGAGCGCAAGTCAGTCTGGTAAAAGTATTACTAACTATAATAGCCATTACGCCATTTTGTTTTATTAAGAACTATGATAATCCGTACTGCTCAGCTTCATGTTTGTTTTTATATGAAATTGACTGCCTCATTAGTCTAGTGGTCCTAAGCGCGACTGCTACACTAGAGGTCCTGGGTTCGATCCCCAGGTCGAGCAAAGTGTTGTTGGGTATTTTCAATGAAATACCCAGTTCGGAGTCTGGATTTGTGCCCGGTTAACGGCAATAGGCTCGCCCCCTATTACATGGGACCTAATCATACCGGCGAAATGTGGGTGTACTTTAGTACTCCTCTGCCTAACCCTTCGGGGAATACAGGCGTGATGGTATGTATGTATGTTAATGCTTTATGAAATTCTTAGTATCAGCTCCAAGTTTGGAATTGTGCCCAGTTAACGGCATTAGGCTCGCCCCTATTACATAGGACCTAAACATATCCGCGAAATGATGGTGTGAATCTGTGCCTAAACTTTCAAATACAGTTGTGTATGCCATGTGTTATTTATATTTAAATCTGAATAAAATTAATAAAGCATAAAATTTAAATGCTTATAACTTCCTTATTTTTGAACCGATTTTAAAATTTTGTTTTTGTTGATCGCTCTCAATATGGTCAACGTTTTAAAATGCCTATTGTATTTAATGAAAACTTGTCATAAATAGGTCATAGGCATATTACCGTATCAGTGTGTGGTGGTTAACTAACAGTTAATGTTACCGATGCCGTTGTTCCAATGCGATAACATTACAATGTCTAACCACTGTGTTATCATTGAACGTATTAATTTACAATATGGACATAATTCATACTGCCTCATTCGTTTAGTATTTCCAAGCGCAACTGCTACGGCAGAGGTCCTCGGTTCGATTCTCAGGTCGAGCAGTGTTATTTGGGGTTTTCCATAAAAAATCTTAGTAGCAGCTCGGAGTTTGGATATGTGACCGGTGAATGGCAATAGGCTCGCCCCCTATTACATGGGACCTAAACATACCGGCGAAATGTGGGTGTACATGAAGTAGGTATCTACCTTCCCTTTGGGAAATACATTCATCATGATATGTGTGGTATTAGTGGAGTTCCGAGAGACATACTAACTTATGGCCAATAATGTTAAATATTTTGTTGTTTTTCTTATGTATTTAATAGTATGTGTGTCCTGGTCACTCGCACAATGTGTCACGATGGGTACCCTAAATAAATTATTATTCTTTCTTTCTTTCTTTCTATATGATACCCAATGATGTTATAATATTAAAGACTAGCGTTCCGCCCACGGCTTCGCCCGCGTTTTTTCTCGACTTTTCTGAACTGTAATATTTATGTTTTATACATATAAGAAACCACATCAAAATTCGTTGCGTAGTTTTAAAGATCTAAGCATGCATAGGGACAGACAGACAGCGGGAAGCGACTTTGTTTTATACTAAGTTATGATGATACCTCGCCTAGAAGCTGAATAAGTATTTAATCCATTTGGGACATAAGTGAAACCACGAGAAAGAGAAGAGATTTGCTTGTTTGTCATCGATAAACTCTGAAACTACTGAACCGATTTTAATAGTTCTTTTACCATCAGAAAGCTACATTATTCCAGATAGGAGATTTAGGTGTAAATTGTCATTATTGCCCAAATCCAATATTTTACACCAAAATCTTCGACGATAACGGTTTTTAAGTACATATAAGTTTTAATACTCAAAGCTGAAGAAGTTATTGTGGGTGTCGCAATTTCTACTGTCATGTACAGTCACCAGCAGGTCAAGGTATACAAAACTGTCAGATTTCTCCAAATGATTTTAAACCTTAAATTATTGAAGATAAAGTTCAAAATCAACTGAGAAAATTTGACATTTTGTGGTAACTTGATGTGCAGTACCTAGAATGTATTATAGCCGAATAATATCGGAATAAAAAAAATGAATTTCTCGCCCCAAGCTGACGCTTTTGCCTTTATGATACCGCTCTCAATAACACCTGGTCAATTCTTCTAAGAATGCCTGGGTATCGAACTCTAGACTAAACAAACACTCGTTTACCGCACTTGTAAAAATAATACCTAAGGCCATAAAATATGTTTTGCCCATGCGTGGGGAAAAACGCAGAGCCCTGTGAGTTAAAAGGTTATTATTATGAGTCAGCGGTCAAGTACTAGGGTACTACGAATAAATAATACTCAGGAAGCGTAACTCGGAACAAATTCCGCTCAAAAAGTGGACCTACTTCAAACCAAATGACGACGATTCAAAATTCGAATCACTTGCAATGTTTCAAATAGACATGCTTGGTAATTGGTTTAAATTCAGAGAGAAAACAGGGATTGGTTCGCGCGCGTGCTGTAATGTCTGTTGACATCAGAGATGAAATCAGAGTCAAAATGGCGTGGACGATATTATGCAATAAGTAGACCGGACAAAGTCAATCATAAAACAATATTATAATTATATTTTATATTATTGTAATTTTTTAAAATTATACTACAGGGTGGAAGGGACATCGACGCACAACCGCTTACCATGAATTCAGTACATAATTCTGGACCCCCCCCCCGCGTAGATATTTTTCGTCGGTTACTAAAAAGGCTTAGATTGGGTACTTTTTCGTTTTGTTGTATAGTGCTAAAACGAACAAAGCCGATGGTTTGCCAACAAGAATTGCGACTTCATCTATTGTTGGAACGTTGAAATAGTGTTAGTGTATTCAATTGGGTCGTTTGTTTGCTCTGATCATAACCTTGGCAATAGGTCACCAGGTTCCTTTAAGGTTTCTGTTGACCTGGTACTTCAGTTGTATGTGGATATTTGTACAAACTGGTACTGCGTTTTGTGTAACATGGTATATCCCTTTAATGATTTGTAAAAATATTTTTCATCAATATGCATGGAGCCTACTCTGCTAGTTTTCACAGGCATCCAGTCATACTCTCGACTTTCTAATTGAACTGCAGCTATCTACTTATTTTGCCTAATGGGATCGGCAGGGAAACTAAAAATACATTAGTCTTTAAAAATATCTAAATTTTATCGATTTACTTTTCAATATTTCATCTAGAAAAAATACTTTCTAAATTAGGTAAAAAATTGACTGACTTCATTTTGCATAATATTGACCATCTCGTTTTGATAACGTATTTGAACAACTTTGAATATAATTATAATTAAGCTACTACTTACAAGTGAAAAGTGATCTCTGGACATTTTAATCTTGTATGTCTCCTGCACCACTTCACAACACATGATGGCATGATGATTCACAATGATATTAAGCTAAAACGTTTGACATATGCTCGCTTGCAAGGAAAATGTCCGACTGATGGCGCGCTGGACACAATTTTGAAGCCCCGCCTACTTGGACACAACTTTTGTTGGGTCATTTTCTTAACGCAGTTACATTTCCTGAGTATTATTTATTCGTAGCTAGGGTATCATAAAATGTAGGGAATGACAGCATTTTATGTTTAGTGATGGGATCATTACGTTTCTCATCTGGGATTGGTATAACATTGTCGAATACTTGTATACGATTTTATCGATATCTATATTTAGAAATATTAAACCTGAACAACCATTTACGAATAGGCTTATCAGATATAAAAACAAAACTGATCACATGTGTATCACAGTTAGCTAAATTTAATACGGAGCGTGCATATTGCCGTGATAGCCTTGTGATATGACCATTGGACTGCCAAGTCAAAGGTCTCGAGTTCGAATCCAGGGCACTGTATGACAACTGCGACGCAGACGCGACCGTTTAATTAACCTACTCTATGAAACACGGAGGGGTTTAAATATGTTGTAAACGGCGGGTCACCCACGCACCAACGAATTGACACCGGCCCGGAAAGCACAGGTCCTAAAAAACACTGTTTTTGGGATGACCTCAAAAAGGAGGTTCCTTGTTCTTTTGTGTTTATTTTTGCTTTACATAATAACCTCATTGTCTCCGACAATTCCCAGCTAATTTAAATATTTATTTAAATAGGAACAGTTGCCAGGGTCGTCTAATACTCGAGACTACATAGTCTCGAGTTCCAGGGCCTCGACTATACAATAGGCAAGTGTGGATTTAAGTCGATACGAACACGACATAATCTGCAACCTCACCTGACAGCACACGATCTCACACCACAATCGATCCCATTTATCCCGCGGGATTTCAAATAATGTATCGTCCAAACGGCAAAAGAATTATTAAAATCGGTACAGTAGTTTCAAAGTTTATCTACAACTACTTACAAATAATTGACAAAGGATAAATCGCATAAAAGAGTAAAAGTAACGTCTCCAAAGACGAAGAACTTGTTGAATATTTGCTTATTTAGCTATCGAAAAGACAATCCTGATTTTAATTTTTAACTACTACTCATGACGCCGTAAGGTTGACTTGTTTCGATGAATTTTGACATTATGTACAAATGGCGCTCCCAAATAAACAGATGGAACTCTATAGTCTATACCATCACGCCTGGATTCCCTAAAAGATTAGGTCTTGCTGGCATGATTCTAATGTAGGAGAATGACTGGGTGACTTCCAATCCCACCGCTTTACAAAATGTTCTTCCGTTGAATAATATAGTGTGCTAACGTTATTGCGTTGTGGTTTGAAGATTAATGCAGTCAGTGAAATTACTAAGCAACAACAGTTCATGGCTCAGCATGGGAACGCGAGTGATATCTATGGCGACGATGGTGTTATGTATCCATAAACTTCGCGTACCACTTACCATCAGGCGAGCCATATACTTGTTAGCGATCTGCCTGTCTCTAGTTAAATATACAGGTAGATTCGACCGCGAAACCAAAATACAAAGCTAATTTATGAACTTATTTATAAAGCTCTTCCATCATTACCACAGGAAGTTATGGGCTTATTTTTAGATCTATTCGTGTCTGCAATACCGACTATTGTTTTCAATCAAATTAATAGAGAAATACTAATCGAAATATTAATGTGTGCGCTTTGAATCGTGATCGGCATATCATAAACGGTGCCAAGGTTCGAACTTAGTGTTGCGTCAATTCCTTCAACGCATGCGCTGCTAGTGTTGGGTGTTTATCGACGTTTTATCGATTATCTTGTAGAGAATTGATTTATAGATACCGTGCGGTTTTTGAGGTCACAAAAAATGTTTTAGTAACTTTTTCGTTATAAGAAGGCTTTGGTCATACTTTTATTAAAGCAGTTTAGGGTACTTTACTAAAGCCTTATATATATTATGGTAGCTTGACTTAAAAATATTATGATAGGAATAATAAAATCCACATTAATTTCATTTAAGCGATTGTAAATCTGTCCGTTTATTACGATTTCACGCCGAAACGGCTGAATAAATTTTGATGAACTTTAGTATAGATTTAGATTAGACCTAGAATATAGGCTGCCTTTTGTTTTGTAAAATTCCTTTGAGATGCTATTGACACCACGGGCAAAAGCTGGTATTCTATAAAGACGAAACACCTGATTTCCATATTCTATTTGCGTTCAAAGCAACGCCAATTGGTTCCTGATGCGATCTGGTTTCTTGTAAATTTTACTGCTCATTGTTCTTCACTACACCTAAAGAGACAAGTAACGGTATCAGATGACAGTTTTTAATACTTTTCAAACTTTATTATCTACAACAGACCAGCCTTATTGTTATCTTTTTGTACTTTTATGAATTTTCCATAATAAGATTATTAAGTTATTTTAGTGAAGGAAAACTGGTCTATCTAATCAGAAGGCGTAGAATCATGCCGCGGTCGAATTTCCCTTCAATAAAATAATTTTATAACCTTAATTTTGTTATAGTTAACGATTCGTTACTGAAGCTGAATAGATCATGTAACGCTTTGTGTGTGTAATTTGTTGTAGAGGCTAACTAGAGCCGTCGGGAATTATCGTAGAAATGAACGGTCACTTTTTAACCATCTTTAAAATGGTGGTTTTCAATTCGTCTGTCATCATCTTCCTGCCCTTTTTCCAATTTATTTGTGGTCGGTGCGGTATGTCCTTTTCTTCCAATCATCCCTGTTAGTCGTGGTCTCATCATTCAATCTCTTTTCCATCATCAGACTTAACACAATCCATCCATCGTGTCTTTAGTCTCCCTCTACCTCTCCATCCCTCTATAAATTCATTTTTATCACTCTTTTAGTCACATGCGTTTTATTTATCTCTCCTCAACCTATGCTTCGCGCCACGAATCACGCCTGTATTCCCTGAAGGGTTAGGCAGAGGTGTAGTAATAATACACCCACGTTTCGCTAACACCCAATAACATTGCTTGACCTGGGAATTGAATTGCTTCTAGCGTAGCAGTCGCGCTTAGGACCACTATACTGATGAAAAATATAAAAATACATATTACCTACATACATATATTCTATTATACTTTGTTATGTACATATATATTTATTTTACGTTCTCTTGAATAATTTTGTCGTTTACTAACTTATTTTAAAAGAATAAACTTCCGAGACATTGATACAACCATTGGACTGCCCAGCCATAGGTGTTGAGTTAGAATCCAAGGTCGCACCTTTGACTTTTCGTGCGTATTAAATAATTATCACTCGCTTAGATAGTGACGGGAAACATCGTGAGGAAACTTGCATGCAGGCTAGCGATAGCATGGTGGACTTTAGCCTAAGCCATCTCATTCTGAGAGGAGACCCATGCCCAGCAGTGAGATAGTAAATGGATGGGCTGATGGTGATGATACTTCCGGGTGCTCCTGTCCCATCGGTCCTGAAAGATTTACCTTGAAAAAATTCCAGTTGAGAAGTTTAAACTATAATGTAACCAGTGATAAAAATATAATAATAAAGTTTGACGCTTTTAGAAAAGTCTATCATACGTTTCAAACCGCAACCTTGCCAGTTAGATAATTATTATAATTTTAGCCTTTTATCCAGCTTAGATAATAATAAGTATGTTTCCCGTTCAACCAGATGTGGTTGAAATATAAATAAAACATTTAGCAATTACGTTTTACAATTTTAATGTAACAGCTGGTTTGTGGATCGTTCGTTACGTCTTATTTGGGTTTAGTAAATCTGTGCTCTGTTATTCAATGTGGTCGGTATAAATTTTTAACTTCGTTTGACCTAGTTTCTTTTAACAACTTCCTTTGACCTTATAGGAAGTGAAGCGACATAAAAATCCGATTTTGCCTAAGTTCTTCCGTTATAAATTCAAATTTCATTTATTTGAAACGTAAATTTGTATGACTTGATGTGATCTTGGTAAAATTTACCTTTACAATACTTATTTAAATCGGGAATTGTGTAGCTCTATCAGTGAAAGAATTTTCAGAATCTGATCAGGAGTTTCAGAGAGTTACCTACTACAAATACTGATCTTTTTTGTGTAAAGTACCATCTCCTCTGTATACTTACATACCATCATGCCTGTAGAGGTGTACTCATGTACACTCACATTTCGCCGGTATGTTTAGGGGTAATAGGGGGCGAGCCTATTGCCATTAACCGGGCCCAATCCAGACTCCGAGCTGCCACTGGGAATTTCATAGAAAAACCCAATAACCAGGACCTCCAGCGTAGCAGTCGCGCTTAGGACCACTAGACTAATGAGGCAGTCAAAATCTCTCATATACATATACCTTGGATATCCATCGCTGGACTCGTGGTAAATAATATGATGGTGATAAATAATGGGTTTATATTTTTAGTTAATCCAGATCATTGGATAAATAAAGTGCGAGCTATATCTAAAAATAAGGTTCTATTTCCAGAAAATGTGAGGGTTGTACACGCGTTGACACAAAGGTGTATTTCCAGGCTAAAAATAGGATCACATAAATGTGATTGTTTTGAGAGAGCCGTAGGTTTTGTAGGTCAATAGATTGGTTGTATAGACTGGCTGGCAGTTCTTATGGGCTTAAATAGACCTCTGGCCTCCATTAACGGGTGGTTGACTTGAGGAGTCGGCCGCCCAAACAATTTCTCCAGTATGCGGGGTGTTTATTTTATTTATTTATTTTATCACAGATAGGCTTGCGCTTGACCACAACTTACCTGATATTAAGCAACGAAGTGGTCTACGATGGAGCGCGCTTGCCTAGAAGAAACCTAATCACTCTCGTCTTGAAGACACCCAAATGTGTGCTGTCACCCGTTTGCTCCACTTACGCCTTTTTGAGTAGGAACCAATGCCTCACCATTGGCGGGGTCCAGTTTACTGGATTCAGCGTTTCGTGGTCGTGGTGAATGTCACAGATCCCATTACCATGATTAGGGAAGGGAAAGCAAGTTTGGGTTTTTAATGCCTTCCCGAGTGGCAGACGATCCCTTAAAGAGTGAGGTGAGATCAATCCAAAAATGTATACGTCACTTATTCGTCACTCGCGGAAGGTTTTTATATACTGCAGCTGTTTAACAATAATAACTGTTATTATACCTACTGCATGCAAGCAAGATATCTTAACTACGTTTACAAATAATCGCTATTGTTTTACATGTATTGCCATCTCCTATGATAACAAAGGAATTATTTGCAAATTATTGTTTTCCTTGTCTATTACTGCCTTCTCTAAATAAGGTAGAGTAACGTTTAAGCTATGGAAAGGAACAAAATTAAAGTTTAAAATACATATTATTGAGTAACATAGGAACTATTAAGATTGTGTCTGCAAGTCATCTCGTGAAAGTGTACTGTGTTTCTCTTATATCTAACAAAGGAGACATAAAAACCCGTTCACTTACATTGTTGTACTTAAATTGGAACAATACAACTTATTGGAATTAGGACAATAACTTATTCGATTTAATAATCGAATAAGTAATTATTCCAATTAAAGTAAACACACGATCACATCACTAGAAGTTGTCTAGACCGAACGACGCCACTTTTGAAAATTTACTATTACAGCTAAAGCATCGCGTCTTTCTACGTTCTATTTTTAAACGGGGATTAGCGTCAATCGCTTGATTTACAAAATAACTGGCATTGTTTTTATTCCATTAGACGCCTTTACAAAACGAAGCGCTTTTCGCTGCAGCTGTATGATATTTTCCGCTTGACGACAGTCGATCTAGGTCAGAAGGGCTCGGGGAGGTCCGACGTCACAGTGCATTCGAACTGTTCCCTCAGTTCAAAAACGTCCAATATATTTGGCGCGTTTATTGAAATATTAACCTTATATCTTGCAGATAAAGATAAAAACGAACTGATCAAATTTAATTACGAATTACCTTGCGTCTATTTTATTATCTAAAGGTCGTATGTAACGTTTATAAAATTTGGAGCTTATGCGTTTTGAATTAGGTTGGGATTTGATTGAAGTTTGTCTATTGCGTTATGTTGGCATGTTATGAAGGTCTTATTAACATACAAAAGCTCTTTTAACGTTATGAGCGCCTGGTACTTTGTCAGTATGTAAGCAGCGAAGCGTGATCGTTGAATTGAGGTTTTGTGCCCCTGAATTCATTATCTCATTAGTCTAGTGGTCCTAAGCGCGACTGCTATGCTAGAGGTCCTGGGTTCGGTCCCGAGGTCGAGCAAAGTGTTATTGGGTTTTTCTATGAAATTCCCAGTAACAGCTCGTAGTCTGGATTTGTTCCCGGTCCCCGGTCCCATATTACATGGGACCTAAATATACTGGCGAAATATGGTTGTACATTAGTACACCTCTGCCTAATCCTTCGGGAATACAGGCATGATGGTATGTAAGGTCATTACCACTAGGTTATCATGGTACCAACCTTTGGAATATATAGGGCTTATAACGTTGCCTATATGTTTATCTACTTTTCATCCTAGTTTCAAATCTAGGCAAATAGGTCACTAGGTCGATTGTGCCTTTGAATGCGACCGTATACTTTCAACAGTGTTATCTGGGCACAGCTTACAATTGTACACACCATCGCGCGTTTGTTCCCTTTATGGGTAGGCAGAGGTATATGACCTAAACTAAAATTAGTATAAAAGTTATAAAAATAAAATATTTACGAATTTATATTTTTATATTTAGATAAGGTTTTAAAAGGGAAAAAAAAATAAAAAGTTTCCCTGAAAATTAGGAAATTCAGTAAAAAATGAAGTGACTGTATGATTTTTTGAAAATTTTACAGGACCAAATGTACTTTATTGTGTCAGCGAATAGCTAGTCTTCAATATGTGATTTTGACTTCGACGTATGAGTAGTACCTACTTAGAAGAGTAGTATTGAGCAGGTTTCTTTCGAGGAAATCTATATTTTTCTCTCATAAAGTGGGACAACCATTTTTTTCTTTGTTTTCCAAGCATTATAATTTAATTTCGGATTCATAAATAAAAAAATCAAAACAAATAAATACATGTCACTATTTTGGTAAACGATTCATGCTCACACAATTTCCGACTTTATCTAAACAGGTACAAAGTATCTTGTCCTTCGTAGACGCAAAGGTTTATTCAAATTAGCGCTACTTCTTCTACTTCCTGGTATCCTAGTACATTTTCTGCGCAGTTTTGTAATGTCATGCATAATTTTGCAAAACACATGTGGGTGTCGCGCAATACACGTGTAAGATATATAGAATACATACATAGACACACTATCACGCCCGTATTCCATTAGGGGTAGACAGAGACCAAAGATTTCCATACTAGGACTATACTATACTGTATTTTAACTCGCTAGTCTATCCATCTTTTTGTATTTTTAGAAATTTTCCATGCAATGATTATTATTTTAGTGATGGAAATATACGACCGCGGGCAGGATTCGAACCTGCGTCTGCGCGTAGCCTTAGCGGTCATAGCGTCTGGTGTACTTAACCAGAAGACGTAGGTTCGAACCCTGCCCGTGGTCGTATTTTTCCTTCACTAAAATAACTTTATAATCGCTAGTATCCTCTTTATATTCTAAGGCCCAATAAAATTCCTCCCTCACTACTTACTTCTCCTTTTCTCCTTCCCCTCCCTTTTCTTAAAATAGGCTCTGCAACGCATCTGCAACTCCAGTATTGCAGATATCCATGGGCGGCTCGTTTGCCGAGTTATCCCATTAAAAAAAACGAGTTTAAGCTGATCTCGCATTGCATAGGCTTTCATAATAAGAGGCCAGCATAAACTGTATTTGTATACATCAACGTGTATCTGTGAAATCACATGTTGTGAAAATCACGAGCTTGAAGTATCTACAAGATTCTGACAGCCACCTGGCTTTAAGCCATCGATCACCATAGCAACATTCCCTTGACGACGATTTGGCTCCTCGTTCCGTTACTACATCATTATAAATAAATAAAAATAAATCATAAATAACTGACTGCCTCATTAGTCTAGTGGTGCTAAGCGCGACTGCTACGCTAGAAGTCCTGAGTTCGATCCCCAGGTCGAGCAGTGTTATTGGTTTTTTTATGAAATTCCCAGTAGCAGGATTTATGCCCGGCTAATGGCAATAGGATCGCCCCCTATTACATGGGACCTAAACACACCGGTGAAATGTGGGTGTACTTTAGTACACCTCTGCCTCACCCTTCGGGAAATACAGGCGTGATGGTATGTTGGCCGGTCACTTGCTTCTCAAAGAAGAAGCTTTTGAAGCGTCGGTAGCGTAATGGCGAGGACGTTGGACTTGCGGTCATGTGGTTGCCAGTTCGAAACCCATCCATTGCACTACCGACGTGAACCCACTCGTAACACAAGCATTTAGCTCAGTACGAGGGGTTAACAAGAATATTAGTAATTTGCGACTCACATGATGGTATGCTAAAGAAAATACCACCTAGTATTTTGTCACAGATACTTTTTTTATAGTATATAGACTGCCTCGTTGGTCTAGTGGTCCCAATCGCGACTGCTACGCTAGAGGTCCCCAGGTCGAGCAAAGTGTTATTGAGTTTTTCTATGAAATTCCCAGTAGCAGCTCGGAGTCTGGGTTTGTGCCCGGTTAATGGCAATAGGCTCGCCCCCTATTACATGGGACCTAAACATACCGGCGAAATGTGGGTGTATTTACATAAGTACACCTCTGCCTAACCCTTCGGGGAATACAGGCGTGATGGTATGTATGTAGTATATAGCAAACCAGCATACAGTCTGATGGTAAGCGGTTACTGTAGTTTATAGACGCTTGCAACACCAGGGGTATCACTCTCGCGTTGTCGACCCTGAATAAAATTGTCACAGATATTTAGAAGTAGTGTTGCCATCGCTAAAATCAGGCAAGCAAAACAATAAGCCTGAAAACCCCGGATTGTGGAGCTTAGAAGCCGGACATGTATACAGTGTTTTTATAAAGTTACTTAGTAAAATAAGTATAGTTTTCATTGCTATATCGCCCAGCAACGACTGGTGACTCGGACCACAAATGACACCCCGCTCGGACGGTCCCCGGACGTCCTCAAAACTAGGACAAATCTGGGGAAACCCGGACGGATGGACACCCAATTTAAAAGTCACACTAACAGCAATCGGCGGTGAAGCGGCGGTAGCGTAATGGCTAGCGCGTCGGACTTGCGATCATGTGGTTGCCAGTTCGAAACTCGACCATTGCACTACCGACGTGAACCCACTCGTAATACAAGCATTTAGCTTAGTACGAGGTGTTAACAAGAATGCTAGTAATGAGCGACCCACATTGCTAGTAAGCTTTAAAAAAAACACAGATATCGGATTTTGCCTAGTTCCCATCATTAGTTCAGAATAAAAATTCTCCATGAAGAAGACTGATTAACGGCCAACGATCTTCGGGATCAAAGATCAATTATAACGGAAATGTTACTTTAGCTTCCATTAATACCTACGACGACCAATTCTCTAACCAGTTGCCATGTCTACAAATGATTTGATCACAATACCTTATTCCCCCCACTCTGGTATCGTAAACTGCTGCCATGTCTTAGAGGAACAGAGATGGCGCGTTAAAACCAATATATAAGAAAGAGACGTATGAATGTTTGTCAACATACAGTGATATTTTTAGATACGTTTCCGGAGCTAGAATTTAGATAAGTACCGTGAAATAGTATGTAAACAATATTAATCGTTTGTGGGTTAGTGTGTTTTTGAATGTTGTAGGTAATTATCGGCATAAAAGTGTCTTATCTACTTTTTTTTGTTTGCGAAAATGATAAACTTGTTTTTGTTTTTAAGTATTTTTGTTTTGGGTGCTTTGAACTTTGAATAGTCACTATAATTAGTTTCATGGTACTGACTATATGGCAAGTGATGGAAAGTGCGGTTTACCGACTTTAAAAAAGGAGGTCCGAGTTGTGTGTTTTTGGCTTTTGGCTCTGTAGACTGGCCTGTTTTTATTTTTTAGCTAGTACCTAAGAATCCTACCTATAAAATTGAGCTCCCTATAAAATGTTTGAGCTACACGATGACTGATGTATGCGTGCCGTCAGTTAGGACAGGTCAACTCAAAGCTGCTATGGCTCTTTCTTCAAAAGGCCTGTTCAGATTTTGCCCTACATTGTAAAACTCGCATATCTAATAATATCACTATTGTCTGGACTTTAAAAGAGACCATGATTCTCTGAGTTTGTTTCGACGTTTCTTCTCAGAAGTCGTCAGATAGGAAACGTCGACGCCATCCAGTTAAAAAAAAATTAAAAAAAAATCTACTTGTAACGGAATGTAGACTTAATGCTCTTAAACCCATTCCACAATTACAAAAATATCAGCCCTACTTTACGTTACGTCAGTTAAATCAAAATGATGGCGTGGTTGTATATATTAAACAAGGCTTAAAACCCAAAGTAACAGAAATCGAGTTATCTCAAGCATCTTGTCTTCAGTTAGATATACTTAACAATATTGTATTGTGTATTTACCGCTCCCCTTCTAATACTAACACTGATAACTTCGTGAGCTCGCTGAGTGCTCACTTAGATACACTAGTTTCATACAAGAATATCATCATAGCGGGGGACATAAATATCAATATTAAACCAAAAGAATCAGAGACGAGTATTGAGCACAATACTAGAAATAATTATCTCAATATGTTGTCACTGTATGGTATCCTACCTGGACATGTACTACCTACAAGAGAAAGGAACTGCTTGGATCATTTCATGATAAAAATACAAAGGAAAAAGATATCGCCATTTATTGCTATATTACATACCACAATTACTGACCACTATACTACCTTTCTGTCTCTAACAAAATTAAAAAACCAAAGCATTCCTAACAAAACTACTACTATTCTAGACTACGAACAGGCCTTGAAAGATTTACAACAACAAAATTTATCTGAATTACTGTTCTGTAATGAACCCAATTTATTGACTAGTCTGCTTATTAATAAACTAATTAACACCTTGAAAAATAACACTTCTATCCGAACGGTACCAAATAGTAAGCGAATAATTAAGCCATGGATTACAACTGGTATTCTACGTTGCATACGAAATCGCAATAATCTACAAAAAAAAATTAAACTTGACCCACACAATGTTATCTTAAAAATAACCTATACTAGATACCGGAATCACTGTAATTATTTAATAAAAAAACTAAAACGAAAATATGAAAGAGATTTACTTACAAATTCAGTTACGAACAACAAATTGCTCTGGAAAAATGTGAAACTTCTAACTTATTCTAATAAATGTAAAAATCATAACTCTGAAATACTAAATATAAGAGTATCACCTCAGGAGTCAGTAAATTTTGCTAACAATTACTTTGCAAATATTGGCAAACAGTTAGCTCAAGAAATCCAGCATAATATACCTAACTCTAACAACCGGCTAAATAACTTACCGTCCCAAAAAAACACCTTCGTTCTTCTAGAAACCAGCCATTATGAAGTTGATAGAACATTAATGAGCCTGAAGTCTGACAGTGCCCCTGGTTGGGACAATATCCCCACAAAATTTATAAAATTTGCTAGAATTGAAATTGTTCCGATAATAACTCACCTTACTAATCTTTGTTTCCTAAAAGGTGTTTTCCCCGATCTGTTAAAACAATCCCTTATCACTCCAGTACACAAGGGGGGGGACAGAGACGATATTAATAACTACAGACCTATATCTGTTTTACCTTGCATATCAAAAATTATCGAAAAGTTATTAAACCATAGATTAATGCAATATTTAACTAAATTCAACATAATATCCCATTCACAATTCGGTTTTAGGCAAAAATTGTCCACTGAGGATGCAGTTACTGCTTTGAGTTCTTTAGTAACTAAGCAACTTGACTCTGGGAACAAATGCTTAACTGTATTCTTAGACCTCAAGAAGGCATTTGACACCGTCTCTGTCCCTGTTCTAGTGAGAAAACTGGAAAAAGTTGGAATACGGGAAACAGCGCTCAACTTATTTAAAGATTATCTCTCTCGGAGAACACAGAAAGTTAGGGTGGGAGAGGTTACCAGTGATCAAGCGGAAGTATCATTCGGCGTCCCACAGGGAAGCGTACTAGGCCCTACACTCTTCCTGGTATATGTCAATGACCTCTGCAACATGAACATCAATAACGCAAAGGTCTTCTCATACGCCGATGATACCGCGATAGTTTTCTCAGGGAACTCCTGGGATAATGTGAAACAAAAAGCAGAGTCGGGCATGGCCCAAGTAGCAAATTGGCTTAACAATAACTTACTCACGCTTAATACGTCGAAAACAAACTACATATGTTTTAGTATTAGCAAAAGAACACAACCTAGTGAAGACTTTAACATAAAAGTACATGTATGCGGTGACATGAATAATAGACATTGCAACTGCTCGCTTATTAAACAGGTCGCACAGACAAAGTACCTAGGAGTGATACTTGACCAACGGTTATCCTGGTATCCCCACCTTGATCAAGTCACGAATAGACTTAGAAGACTAAGCTGGATATTCAAGACTCTTAGAAATATTGCACCAAAGAAAATAAATATAAACAGTGCCGGAAACTCATCTAGAAATTTATTAAACGAGATCTACGTAGCTCTGGTCCAGTCGGTTCTAATATATTGCATCCCCATCTGGGGTGGGGCTGCCAAAACTAATTTTATCAACGTGGAACGCGCCCAACGGGCCTTAATTAAGATTATGTATTTTAAAAAGTTAAGGCACCCCACTGAAAACCTGTATCAGATTAGTGATTTACTCTCAATTCGTAAATTATACGTAATACAAACTATTTTAAAAATACATAAATCGCTAAAATATGACTCAACCATAACATCTCAAAGAAGGAAAGACCTAATTGCACAAATTCCCCAAACAAAAACTGTATTTGCCGGGAGACAGTACAATAAGCGATCTGCTATACTTTATAACAAAATCAACAGGAAAATATACATATACCCAAAAAAATACTACGATTGTAAAAAAACTTTAATAAACTGGATAAAATCACTAACCTATGATGACACGGAGGCACTCTTGGAGCACATTAAGTAAATACTAAATGTAATGATCACACACCACACCACACCCACACTTATATCACGACTCACCAAATGCGCATCACGCACACATATGACACATTACATGCATATAAGCAAGTAAAATAATACAAAAAAATAATAATAAATAAATAAATAAAAACTAACAACACACAACACACGGCCTTACAACATCCATCGAACACAACACACTACCTCACATAACACTGAACACACAGCTGCATGCAAGATTTTCTTATTTTAAAATTAAATTGTAAGTTCTGTACCTATTGTTGTATTAGTGTATTGCTTTGCTATGGAAGAGCGGGGCTTCCCAACACAGGCATTACTTGCTTAAAGGGAAGCTCCAAATACTAAACTTGTATGTAAACTTATGAAGCAATAAACTATTTTGTATTTTGTATTTGTATTTTTTTGTACTTGTAAAAGTGTCTTAAAAGATCTATTTACAGAAATAAATATCATTTCATTTCATATATACTGTGATATTATAGTCGTCTGATAGCCAAAAGCTTGTTATAATATTGATTATTTTGACCAATTTCTGCCTGTGTAATAGGTACGCTGTCGCTTTAGCTGGAAGTGACTGATACAAAGTTATGGCTCCGGCATAAAAAAAAATACTAGCAACGTGTGTCGCACATTACTAGCATTCATGTTAACCCTAATGCTTGTGTTACGAGTGGGTTCACGTCGTAGGGCAATGGGTGGGTTTCAAACCGGCAGCCACATGATCGCAAGTCTGACGCCCTAGCCATTAGGCTACCGCCTCTTCACGCTATCTTTCAACCAAGAATGCAATTTTGTTATCATAATCAATCAAATCATGCACTAGGAACGTGTCAAAGATATAAATGATTATTATACATGCCCTGCCTACCTATAAAGATACAGCGATAAATTATTCAATATTTTGATAAGGAAACCCTCGATCAGCTGTTCTCTTATTTTGCTCTACCTGGGAATAAACACAGGACATCCAGAGTAGTAGTTGCGCTTGGGACAACTAGACTTAATGAGCAAGTTTAAAAAAATTACCACACAGCAAAATTCTTCATAGTATGTTTTCTTAAATCATTCGTAAATTCAATCTCTCTTTTCTCGAATTCAGTCTCTCATCTGTCAAAAGTAACTTCCTTCACCTCTCGACTATCTCTCGTCCCTTTCCCACATATTATCCGTCTCTTTTGCACAGATTGTTTGGGTAATAGTATCATCATCAGTGTCAAGTTGACGCTGTTGACACCGTCAACCCATTACATTGTCCCACTGCTGGGCACGGGTCTTCTCTCAGTACGAGAAGGATTAGGCTGTAGTCCACCACGCTAGCCTTCTGCGGGTTGGTAAACTTCACATGCCGCTAAGAAAATCTCTCAGGCATGTAGGTTTCCTCACGATGTTTTCCTTCACCGTTCAAGCGCGTGATTTTTATGAATACGCACATGACTTCGAAATGTCAGAGGTGCGTGCCTTAGATTCGAATTGGAGACCTTTGACTGGGCAATCCAATGGTCATATAACTAGGCTATCACTGTACTTAATCTATACAACACTTATCACTACATAGTATAAAACAAAGTCGTACCGCTGTCTGTTCGTCCCTATGTAGGTATGCCTAGATCTTTTAAACTACGCAACGGATTTTGATGTATATTTTTTTAATAGATAGAGTGATTTAAGAGGAAGGTTTATATGTATAATACATACATATTATAGCACAGAAAATCCGAGAAAAGGGGAAAAGGACTAAAGTTTGTGACGTTGCAGGGGGTAATCTTTGGATCTACTGAACCGATTTTGAAAAGTCTTTCACCAATAGAAAGCTACATTATTCCTGAGTGACATAGGCTATATATTATCTCGAAAAATGAAAAGAAACGTATACCTAGTCCACGCGGGCGAAGACGGGGGCGGAAAGCTACTTATATAGAATACTAGCTTTCCGCCCACGGCTTCGCCCGCGTGGTTTTTTCATTCAAATTTTTCCCGTTTTTGCGACATTTTACATTTCTGTTCCGCTCTTATTGGTCTTAGCGTGATGATATATAGCCTATAGCCTTCCTGGATAAATGGGTTATCTAACACTGAAATAATTATTCAAATCGGACCCGTAGTTCCTGAGATTAGCGCGTTCAAGTAAACAAACAAACAAACAAACTCTTCAGCTTTATAATATTACTAGCTTCCGCCCGCGGCTTCGCCTTCGCATGGTTTGTTGATAAAAAAGTATATCCATATCAAATTTCATCACAAACGGCTAAGCAGATTAAATTTTTTAACTACAATATGTTACATGATTTGTTTCGTTCAGCGAAAACATGTGAGCAAGCTACGTATAATTTGGGATATATTGGCTTCAACGTAAAAGGTAGATATATACTGTCGCGGACTTTTATTTAGAACTGTTTAAGACAAACAATCCCACGATACATTATCTTCATTTAACTCCAACGGTTTAGGCAGCGCACGCCAAGATAGCTCTCAGAGGGCAGGTTTTTTTCCGATTTACTTGATACTTATCGTAACATTGTGGCCAAAATAACACAAAATCTTTATGGATTTGTAGCCTATGTGTTATTCTGATGTATACGCTATATTACTGTAAAGTTTCATCAAAATCCGTTCAGTAGTTTTTGCGTGAAAGAGTAACAAACATCCATCCATCCATCCTCACAAACTTTCACATTTATAATATTAGTAGGATAGGATATATAATATATGAGTAAATAAGTAATAAGTAATAAGTATATAAGTATAGATATTGAAAACTTTTACTACTTAAATCAATGTTGAATAAAGAATATTGTATCTAATATTGTTATGTTTTATTATCAAATACAGATGACCTTGAGTTAATGCCATCGCATATGATCATTTGATAAAAACTTTGATAACATATCGGTGTTCGTGTTTATATAGGTTAATAGCTTTTGCCCGCGGATTCGCTCCTACGCACGCATAGAAACACACTAAAACAAGAAAATTGCGAAAACTACTGCCAAATATTTGTCCAATAATTGACATTAGTTTTCGCAATTTTTTGTCAGTCGAGCAATCGAGCTATCGAAAGCTCGACTGACAAGATAAGGCGTAGTTAACTAATACATGTGTGCGTGTAATTGTGTGTTGTACACAGCATGGCCTAGTTTTAGCCGGCCTCACTTCTTTGTTCGCAAAGTTCCATCTTAACTTTTTATTTGATCTGATTATTGACTCTGCTTAAAAAATTTGAAATGTACCTATAAGTAAATGAATTTACAAACGTTATTGCAAATATATGAAAAGCCTAAACTAAATTTTAATTTAACTACGCAAGGCCTTGTGGTTCAGTCATAATGATGTGTCTACGCTGATCAATCGATCTGCAAGGTTCTTTAAGGATCTGCGCTCACCGCGGTCAGTTTAATGGATGGGTTACTATTGTGCAAGTTCCACAACACATTTTTTTTCACCATATCGATATTCTAAGAATAAGGACTTATGCAGAGATGTACAAATGTACACGTGCCCCTGATATTATCCCAATGGAAAATCTCAAAGTCACTAAGTAGCTACTCGTTTTTTTTTATTGGCAAACGATCAGGCGAGCCACCTGATAATAAGTAGTCATCGCCGCCCATGGACATCTGCAATACTAAAGGAGTTGCAGATGCGTTGCCGAGCCTATTTAAGGAAAAGGGTGGGGAAGGCGAAATGGAGAGGGAAGGCGACTGAAGGGAGGAATTGGGCCTCCGGCGCTGCACACTCACCGTACAAAACGCAACAGTATACATACTGGTACTTGTCGTCGATATTCTATTGGAGGATAGTACTTCCCAGGTCGTGCCGACACATTCATTCTGGCTTGTAGACATCCCAGCGAGACACTACTACTACAAAAACTATTTTACTATACCGAAATCCTAAGGATTTGCAAAAAAATACACATGCTATTGATAATCGTAATGGAAAAACCCAAGATTACATTTCTCGATCCAGGAATCGAATTCCCTCGCATAGGACCCAACCTTCCGACTGCTAGACATATTGGTCATAGGAGGCATTGCTAGGATATTTCAGTTTCAACACATTTATGTTCAAGGTATAAAAATACCTAGTGAAAGAATATATCAACTCTTCCGTCATTTTGTATATAAATAAATAAATAAACTGAAACACGCATGCTCCTTCCACGTTTTTGGATGGCGTCCAAAATTCTCTTGAGGAGTAAAATAGTATTCTTAATAGTTGAATTTGTTTATTTTGTATTAAGAATATATTCATTCTTAGTTTTGTGGGATAAAATCTGTTATCCCGCGTTCCCACTGCCGACAAAACATCTTGCAAACATCTATCTAACTCTATCTAACTGTCAAAGAGTGAGTTTTGTCTTCAGTGGAAACGCGGGGTATACCTATTTCTATACTTATATTTATTTAGAAAACCAACGGGTGGCGATAGATTTTCATCATCATCGCATCGACCCATTACAGTGTCCCACTGCTGGGCACGGGTCTCCTCTCAGTACGAGAGGGATTAGGCTATAGTCCGCCACGGTAGCCTACTGCGGGTTGGCAGACTTCATGAGCCGTCAAGATAATCTCTCAGGCATGCAGGTGTCCTCACGAAGTTTTCCTTCACCGTTTAAGCGCGTGATAATTAATTATTAGTACGCACGTGACTTCGAAAAGTCAGAGGTTGCGTACCTTGGATTCGAATTCGAGACCTTTGACTTGGCAGTCCAATGGTCATATTACTAGGCTATCACTACACTATAGTGATAGATTTTATATTATAAAAATTGTGCGTTAAAATATCGAGTAAGAAGTATCTATAATAAGATAATGTACACTCACACTTCGCCGGTAGGTTTAGGTCCCATGTAATAGGGGAAGAGTATATTGCCGATAACCGGCCACGAGCAATACGCGTTTGCTGTCTTTGACGCCTAAACCGCTGCACCAATTTTGATTAGGTAATTTTTATTTATAGATAGTTGGGACGTTGGAGAAAGACTTTATATCTATAATTATATTATCTCTTAAAGATGTATGAATGTGGAAGAAGCGAAAGAGATATGCAAGAGTCGTAGCAAGTGGCAGTCCATAGTTTCTGCCTACCCCTGTGGGAAAAAGGCGTGAGTGTATGTATGTATGTATATTATCTCTTGTCTCAAAAAATCTTTTGATGATGCGATAAAGATGCGAGTGAAAACGCAGCAACTTGAAGTGTATATACAGGGTGCGTCGATGCGGTTGTGCGTGGATGTCACTTCCATCCTGTATATAAGGAAAATCTCAGAAAGTGAAACAAAAAGTGAGTCCATCCTAACTCCATGCCTGCAACCGAAATAAAAAAAAAAAGAATATATATTTTACAAAATTGATTTGTAACTTAGTGTTGCAAGTAGTGATTGGTGTAACATCTAGAATTATTATTGACCAATACCTTGTATCGCTCGTTGCTAGGTACAAGTATTTAGTAATGAAACGTGTTTCTGAATTTGTCACGATTCATGTGGGTAGTTATTAATGTTACTTAGCGTAATTAATATGATTACCACCCTGGTAAAAGTGGCTTTGGGGTGGAGTTCCATCCCAAGTGGCTAGAGGCACAACTGGAGGTCTTGGGATCGAGTTTCAGATAGAGCAAAGTGTTATCGGGTTCTTTCTATGGAATTCTCAGTAGCCGCTTCGAGTTATGGGACCTAAATATACCCGTGAACTGTGGATGTACCTAGGTACATAAAGTACATACATACATATTGTCACGCCTGTCTCCCATGGGGGTAGGCAGAGACTATAGATTTCCACTTGCTACGATCCTGGCACACTACTTTCGCTTCATCTACAATCATTAACATAAAGTACACCTCTGCTTAACCATTTGGGGAATACAGGCGTGATGGTATGTATTGCCTGCCTCATTATTCTTGTGGTCCTAAGCACGACCGCTACACTAGAGGTAGGATGAATGAATTCCCAGGGCCTAATAACAGTGCCTGCCCTGCAGGGCGGTTTTTTTTTCTACGGAGTTTCTCAGTAGCCCCTTCGGGTTTGCATACGGTGGAATGGCAATATGCTCGTCCCCTATTACATGGGACCTAAACATACCGGCGAACTGTGGGTATACATTGCGTAACACGTCGGGAAATGCAAAATGCTTTTGCTAATGTTTTTTAACGGAAGCTTTGGAGCTCATGTCGCTAGGTGCGGCTACCCTTGACCCAGTTCCAAGATGCACCATCCTCCACCCAATACGACCCAGATTCGTGACCCGAATCCACAGCCCTTTGTCACAGTATGGACCGTAAAACCGGGGATGAATATGCCATTGTTTGCTGGTTTCTTTTTGTCCATGAGTTTTGATACTTTTTGACAATATTACGGAGTAATTTTTTACGATGTTTAGTGGTACCTTAAAATAAAAAGGAACTTTTATAGGATTACTTCGGTGTCCGTCTGTCTGTCAAAACTGTTTTTCTAAGGAACTCGTGGAGACATAAGTTGAAATTAAAAATAGCGGCGGTAGCCTAAATGGCTGGGGCGTCGGACTTGCGAACATGTGGTTGCCAGTACGAAACCCACTCATTGCACTACCGACGTGAACCCACTCGTAACACGAGCATTTAGCTTAGTTCGAGGGGTTAACAAGAATGCTAGTAATGTACGCCCCACATTGATAGTAAGCTTTATTGTTAAATAAATATTCAGGTCTACGGTCACTTAGAGTCGATTTTATATAACGGAGTCAAGAGAGGCAGGAGAACTGAGGGTGTACATTAGTACACCTCTGCCGCCCTTCGAGGAATACAGGCGTGCTGGGATGTTATGTCAAAGTCAAAGTCAAAATAATTTATCCAAGATAGTCTACTAGTTAGTACTTTTGACCGTCATTTTACATTAAAGACAGTCTACAAAACGCCCACCCTTCATGCGCCCTTTATGCTAAGTAAGTATTTAATCCAAGTCAAATACAGGTCTGTCTTTTCGAAGTCATGTGCGTATTAATAATTTAATTATCACGCGCTTAAACAGTGAAGGAAAACATCGTGAGGGAACCAGCATGCCTGAGAGATTTTCTTGACGGCATGTAAAGTCTGCCAACCCGCAGTAGGCTAGCGTGGTGGACTTTAACCTAAACCACTCACATTCTCAGAGGAGACCCGTCCCAGCAGTGGGACAATGTATTGGGGTGATGATGATGAAGTATCTAATCGTATAAATTTCGTCAACAGATGCACAGTAGCGATCCAGTGCCGGCGGCGGCGCCACCGTCGTCGGGCCCCGGCCTGCTGCTCCAGCTAGGCCGGCTCATCATCAGGTCGCGCAGCTCCAGCCCCGCGGCGCGCGCCCCGGCCCACGATCGACTGCTGCACGCCAAGCTACTCGCCGCCAAGCCTTCCACCAGCCAACAGGTATGCTGACCTGGTACTTTTAGGATAGGTCGACTCCCTTGAAGGTGCCCAAATCCCCACAGATGGGGGGTACTCTATTTGCTGATAATGGTGAGGGGCTCGTGGCTTAGTTATAACTTGGCTGATCAACGGATCTGCAAGCTGCGTCTGCCGCGGTTAGTCTGTGGATGAGTAAACATTCTTAACATATCAAGACCCTTCCGTGCCTCGGAGAGTACGTAAAGCCGTCGGTGCGTGTTGCCCAGAAATTGGGTTGCTGAGGTCTGATAGCAGTCGCCTCGAGTTAAATACTGATATTCAGCCACATCTCGTTAGACTCGAAGCCGACCCCAGTAATTGGGAAGTGGCTAGAAGGATAATGATGGTCACTGGGGTGGTTCCATCGGGGATTAACTGCCTTCTACTCTTTCTTTTATCACATGGTCAGAAGCAAAAGCGCCTTCGTTTCCTGGTAAACATCCCAAAAACCCGAACGATTAAATTCTCAGTAGCAACTCGGAGTCTGGATCTGTACCCGGTTAATGGCAATAGGCTCGCCCCCTATTACGAGGGACCTGAACACACCGGTGAAGTGTGGATGTACATTGGTACAGCTCTGTCTAACCCTTATCTTCTACGATCATGATTTTAAAGCAAAAGTTTTAATACTACACACAACATTTTTGGACCATCTTTAATTGACCTAGTACCCTTCGTTTTCCAGGTCCAAACTCAACCGAAGCCAGCAGAGCCCGAGGAGCCAAGATTAGGTGTGGAAGCCCAGCTGAGCACCCGCGTGCAGGCGCTCTGGGATGACCAGGTCCCCGTCTGCATTGAGGTCAGTTGGAACTGTTGTGGAATCGAAATGTGCTAGAGTCTTTGTTCCCAGAGACGAATAAATAATGGGAGAAGAAACAAGTATATATGGTGAGTATGGATGGACGAGTTGGAAGGGGAAGACCTCGGCGAACGTACCGCAACCAAATTGCGGATGTTCTTCAAAAAGGCCAGGTTCCGAGCACCCTAAACCGACGGTCATGCATGAAGAGATTAATTAATGTAGATGAAGCGAAAGTAGTGTGCCAGGATCGTAGCAAGTGGAAATCTATAGTCTCTGCCTACCCCCATGGGAGACAGGCGTGACAATATGTATGTATGTATGTGTAGAAGAAGGTTCAAGCCCTGTCTGAGGTTGAAATTTTCTTTTGCTAGGAAATTCATATCTTTGTGTACATTTCGCATTCTTCATCATCATCATCATCAGCTTATATTAGTCCACTGCTGGACGTGGGCCTCCCCCAGCGTGCGCCATTTCACCCTGTCCTCCGCTTTTCGCATCCAGCTTCTGCCAGCAACCTTTCGCAAATCATCACTCCATCTTGCCGGAGGGCGTCCTACACTACGTTTGCCGAGTCGCGGTCTCCACTCGAGAACACGTCTACCCCAACGGTTGTCGGTTTTTCTGCATTTCGCATTATTTAATGCTAAAATCAATTAAAAAAATAATCAGTAAAACCGGTTACGCAACATCGTTCGACATTGAACTGACTGTAAAGTTAGTCGTGTTGTTTGAAAAACATGCTAATGTCTTCAATAGAATGTTGTTGACGTCACCTGAAGACGTAAAAATGTGGAAGAGAAATTCGACATCACAGGATCAATATGATCGCGAATGCTATTTGATGTCGTACTTATACGTGGAGCACTCTAAAAAATAGTCGAGCTACACGAGGACTGATGTATGCGTGCCGTCAGTTAGGGCAGGTCAACTCAAAGCTGCTATGGCGCTTTCTTCAAAAGGTCTGTTCAGATTTTGCCCTACATTGTAACACTCGCATATCTATGATAAACTTATTGTCTGGACTTTAAAAGAGACCATGAGTTTGTTTCGACGTTTCTTCTCAGAGGTCGTCAGATAGGAAATAGCGGAGCCAAAAAAAAGAAAACGACTTGTAAAAGTGACTTTAAAAGATCTATTTACAGAAATAAATACATACACTCACGCCGTTTTCCCAAATGCAGAAATTACAGAACGCCATCTGCTACGATTCATGTCCACATTCATACATCTTGTCACATACACATGCGCCGGTTGCGGGTACTACGCACCTTTCTGAAGGATCTCACCAATAAGGTCGTGGTATGTCTTTCTAGGGCGTCCCCTCCCGGCGGCTCCACTGACATTTGCTTTATAAATCCCTTTCGTTAATCGCCTTTCATCCATTCTCTCGATGTGTTCAAACCATCTGAGCATACCCCTTAAGTGTAATGTATTGTTTCGTAATTGCAGGTGCTGTTAGCTCCCGACTGCCAAGAGTGCTACTCGTTGCTGAGCCGGGAGGGTGACTCTTTCGATAAGCATGCGCAACGTGCCTTGCTGCTAGAGAGATGGACCATGAGGGCGCAGGTTAAGAAGTAAGTGTTAAGCATCCCAAGTAGGGATGGGCGATTGTTGCTCATTGAATTAGTAGATTTTTGACTTTCGATTAGTCGACTCCATCATTAGTCTTGTTCCAAGCGCGACTGCTACGCTAACGACTTTTTAATGTGCACCCATTTCGCCGGTATGTTTAGTTCCCATGTAATAGAGGGCGAGCCTATTGCAATTAACCGGGCACAAATCCAGACTCCGAGCTGCTACTGAGTTTCATAAAAAACCCAATAACTGCTGGACCTGTAAAATGAACCCTGGACCTTTAGCGTAACGGCGCTTGGGACCACTAAACTAATGAGGCAGTCTATCTTGAATAAATGTATTTGACCTTGACTTTAACTTAAGAATGGTCAGCCATCCACGGACTGACCGCGGCATTCGTCGCTTCGGGGAATACGTGATGGAATGTTCTATTATTATGTTCTGCTTCCAGGGGAGACCAGAGTCCAGCGTTCAGCACGTCCCAGTGGCTGTTGAACGCGGTGCGGTCCCAGCTGCACTTCTCACAGCTGTCCGCGTGGCTGGCGCGGCTCAAGGAGACCGGCGACGGCAGCAACACCGAACGCAGGTAACTCTAACATTACCGACAGAGGTTGTGCTGTGGTGTCACCGGCGGAGATCTTTATTTTATGGGATAACTCTGCCAACGTCCAGGCGAGTCACCTGATGTGATGTAGTCATCGCCGCCCAAGGTCATCTGCAATACCAAAGGAGTTGCAGATGCGTTGCCGAGCCAAGGAAAAGGGAGAAAGGATAAAAGGAGGTGGAAGAGAACTGAGTATGCAATTGATCTTGCATGCTTCTTTTGCTTCGTCCACATTCATACATCTTGTCATACACATGCGCCGGTTGCGAGTACTGCGCACCTGACCTTTCTGAAGGATCTCACCAATAAGTTCGTGGAACGTCTTTCTAGTGCGTCCCTTCCCGGCGACTTCACTGACATTAGCTTAATAAATCCCTTTCGTTAATCGCCTTTCATCCATTCACTCGACACGTTCCAACCATTCAGCATACTCCTTTAAATTCGTGTCCCTATATCATCTTTTAAATCGCAACGTTGTCTTATCACACTGTTTCCCAATAATAATTATATTTATATTCTGTTTACAGACGCAAGCTAAGCCGCGAGTCATGTAACTATAAAAAAATAGAAGCGAACTGCGACGACACCACAGACGAACGCAAACTTAACATCGTTTACTCCATACACGAATTCCACGACAGCTACAAAACAGCCGACTTCGCTCGCCCCCCAAACGACCACAAGTTTCCAGTTACTAACATCGGCGACAACCTCTATTTAAACGTCATTCTAGAAAGCCTACCGCGACTGGACGACATACCTCAAATAAAATGTCCTTGCCAGAAACGAAAGACCAGCAAGGACATCCCGCCAAATTTACACGAAGACCTAGTCGGCAAACTCAATGATCTCACTATAGCAAATAAGTTCGATAGCACCAACAAAGTCGTTGATGATAGGATGCTGACTCCTTGCAGCGAAAGTGGCAAACATAAGTGCAATTGTGACGATGAGTCGGATGGAAAAGAGAGAACCAAGAAACTCGACGATAGAAGACTAAAAGAGATCGCAAAATACAAACGACGGCTTCGCAAAGAGTGTAAGATTAAAAAACTACATGACAGCACTTCTTCGGAAGGCGATGGACTCGCTAAATCGAAAGAAACTCACACTTCCATCCCAATTTTACAAGCAGCAAGATTTGATAGATTTAGAGCGATCGGGTGCTATAGAAACCAAACATATCTGACTCTCCCTGCTAGCAGGATCGAAACCAAATCGCCTTTTATAGATACTGACGTCCCACCACTAGCTGAGTTCAAAAAAACCAACAGTGTTGCCACACAGACTGAGGAACTGTCTTGCCAATGCGGAAATATACTCCAAATGAAATGTGCTACCTGCAACGACCGCGGCATGGTCAGATCCGAGGGCAATTACGATTTAGCATCGATAGAGAACGAAGAAGATGGAGCCAGAAGGAAGCAGAAGCATAAATGTGATACATTTTGTGATAATATTCATAGTGTTAGTAATAGTGACATTATAAAGAGACCGAAATTGCGAAGGTTTTTCCCGATTGTCGATAAAATCGAGAAGATTGTGAGTGATAGGTTCGCGCAGAGGGAGAAGGACATGGAAGAGTTGCAGCTGGAGAAAGAAGATACGGTGTTTTCAAGACCTAGGGAGTGTAAACGGCAGAAGACTTTTTCTATCAGCGATGAGGACTATGTGCTGTATGAGAAATGTGATTATGGGACTTTTGACCGATGTGTTAACGAAAATTCTGATTTAATGGACTCGCCGAAAGATGATAAAGGTATGTAGAAACCTTCGAGTACTGTCATAATGGGCTTATAATGTTCCCACTGCCGGGACACAAGCCATCTCTCGGTGAGAGGGAGTGGGCCGTAATCCACCACGCGGGCCCAGTGCGGGTTGGTAGATGTCACATGTCTTCGAATTTTCGGTTCTAGGATCCTCACGGAGATTCTAGGAGCAGTGGTGACGAAATAATTTACAAAAAGTACATCAAGTACTTGTAAAATTACAATTATCTTTTAAAATTATCTAACACTAGCTTTCCGCCCACGGCTTCGCCCGCGTGGTTTATTGGCTTTTCTATACTAAAATATGTATGTATTATACATATAAACCTTCCTCTTGAATCACTATATCTATTAAAAAAAACCGCATCAAAATCCGTTGCGTAGTTTCAAAGATTTAAGCACAAAGGGACATAGGGACAGAGAAAGCGACTTTGTTTTATACTATGTAGTGATACCAACGTAACTTAAAATTGTAAACATCGTAAGATCATAATCTATCTTGCGAGATTGTAAACCGTCGTTAGATTGTGAACCCCAATGTGTGCTTTAGGCGGGGCGGGACATGACGTTCAACCAATCAGCGCAAGGTCCGATCCGTCGCATGCCATTTCACAATTCGACGGTTTCACTTCGATAGATTATAATCTACCGAAAAATAATGCGTTAAATTGTAAGCAGTAAGTTGAGTTCACAATCTATCGACAGCTTACAATCTCGCGAGATAGATTATAATGTAATATACATCCATCATTTATTAAAAAGCGGTTATTTTAATATTACAAACAGTCACTCCAATTTTATTTATTTGTATAGATAAAATTTATTTATTTTGTATTTGACTGCCTCGTTGGTCTAGTGGTTCCAAGCGCGACTGCTACGCTAGAGGTCCTGGGTTTTATCCCCAGGTCGAGCAAAGTGTTATTGGGTTTTTCTATGAAATTCCCAGTGGCAGCTCGGAGTCTGGATTTATGCCCGGTTAGTGGCTATAGGCTCGCCCCCTATTACTAAGACGTAAACATACCGGCGAAATGTGGGTGTACATTAGTACACCTCTGCCTATCGCTTCGGGGAATACAGGCGTGATGATATGATGATATGATGATGTATGTATGTATTTTGTATTCCAGGCTTCATGTTCCCTGACCCGAAGAAAGGTCAGGAGAGCCAGGTGCCGTCGCCGCGGGAGATGGAGCGGTTCAGGTGGCGGTTCGATTCCGCGGCGTGCATGGTGTTCCACGCCAACACGGGCCTGCCGCTGACCTCGAGCCCGGCGCCGCTGCGCAGGGGCAACAACTGCTTCGACTTCGACGATTCCATTAACGGGATTTCCGGTATTAAGAGGTTAGTTTTTTATCTTTTTGTATTTTTTAGGCATTTTCCATGCAAAGATTATTAAGTTATTTTAGTGAAGGAAAAATACGACCGCGGGGCAGGATTCGAACCTGCGTATACCATGTCATGTCGGTTGAGAAGCAAATTTTCAACAGATGTCACTGACGTCGCATTAAAGACGTAAATTAAAAATGTGAAGGCAACATTTCGACATGGCGGGTGGGAGTCGCGGTGGCTTAGCGGTCATAGCGTCTGGTGTACTTAACCAGAAGACGCAGGTTCGAATCCTGCCCGCGGTCGTATTTTTCCTTCACTAAAATAAGGATAAGGATAATAAATAAGTTTTTTTTATGGTCCATGGAGTTTCTTGCTGGAAGGCTTCTTGGTTTTTCGCAAATTATTCGTGTATAAAACATTTTAAGCACATAAAAGTTAGAAATTGCGACATCAACAATAACTTATCACGATGGAGTAATGAAACTTTTCCTTAAAAATCGCTATCGTACGAGATTTAGGTTTGAATTGGAATTTTTCTCGTGAAATCCACAATTACACCAAAATCTTCGATCATTGCTGTGCAATTTTTAATGAATGTGTTATAACTGAAGCTTTAGCCTTAGTAGATTCAACATTTTGGAACCGTGCAACTAGTCATAACGTGACTTATTTGTACACATGGCTACAGGTCAAACTATACAAATCCAGTTTAATCTGATCTTGCATTGCATAAGCTTCCCAAACAACAATAGGCCAGCGTAAACTGGTTTTGTATAGCTTGATGTGTAGCCGTGCGTACAGTTTGTTCAAAATAACTCTGCGCCTCTGAAGTTCACCGTTCCGGAATACCGCGCTGGTAAAATCGGTTAATTTTGTGTTTTTATACATAAATATGGAAATAAATTACACATTAATTGACTGCTTCATTAGTCTAGTGGCTCTAAGCGCGGCTGCTACACTAAAGGTCGAGCAGTGTTACTGAATTTTTTCTACGAAATTCTCAGTAGCAGCTCGAAGTCTAGATTTGTGCCCGGTTAATGGCAATAGAGATATCGGCGAAGCGTGGGTGTACATTTGTACCCCTCTGCCTAATCCTTCGGGGAATACAGGCGTGATGGTATGTATGTTATGTTTATTTACCCCAAGAGTAATATCTGATTAAAGTGCTATTCTTTTG